>SZWC01004676.1:44310-56860 GCA_023375785.1 Penium margaritaceum | reverse complement strand
CCCCCCCCCCCCCCCCCCCAACACCCCGAGTGTATTGGGGGTGTGTATCAAGGAGTGTATAATGCATCCGCTCAATTTAATACACAAGTGTATTAATGCACTTATGTATCAAATCGACTGTCGCCCAGCTAGCAAATACACCCCCGCAATACACTTTTCAGTGTGGGGGGCGGGGAGGGAGCGGACGACGAGCGAGAGAATGCAAGAAAATATTTCTTTACGGACGTCAGGCTCACCCCAAAGCAAACTCGTCGTCTGCTCCCCTCCCCCCTCCCCCCCAATACACCCGGAGTGTATTGGGGCTGTGTAGCGGGAAGTGTATTGTGCATCCTATCAAATCAATACACAAGTGTATTTATACACTTGTGTATCAAAACGACCGACGTCCAGCTACACGACCAAATACACCTCCGTAATACACTTTCTATTGTCGTGGGGGCAGGGCGGGGATGGACAACGAGCGAGAAAAGCAAGAGAATGCACTACCCACAATACCAACCCAGATGTCGGCTTGGTTGGAGGGGGGTGTACACTCTTCGGGTCTCTGAGTGAATGTAGCATACATGCCTCCCCAATCATTGAGCTAAACAGTCGGATAACCACTTCCATCGAGGAACATAATATATGCAGGCTTTATTAGGATACACTCCAAAAACAGGCTCGACAGAACTACCCAAGGAAACACCCTATTACAGAACTACCATTTTATTTTTCTGTTTAATAGAAAAAGAATGGTTTTCTAAAGTTGACAATCTTAAGTTAGAAATAGGGTGCATCATAATGCCAAGTATGAAGGGGAAGGTTTATTGGAACAAAGATAGTCACTATGTTAAAAACCTCACGATTCACTTTTGAAATAATGTTTAGAAGGAAGAAGTTTTTTTGTACAATTTTAAGGGAATCCATATACGAAGTTATTTCTATGAAGCTTACATGTCCATGTACACTGACCCATGTGTATACATAAGTATTATAGGTTATTTCTAGGAAACAATGTCATTTTGTTGTACTTCTTTCCAAGAAGGATCCTCACCATGTATTTGATACTCGCACACAGATCATGAGGTGTATGATTTACGGGTGATTGACCATAAATGTGAAAGGCACGGATGTGCGCGGCGTGGGTGGCGTGCATCTCTGCAGCAAGCAGGGATAATGCTCGGTCCGAGCCCCCGCGTGGATCAGCGCCGGTGCCTGTGCCCGCCTCGCCAAGGAACGAGCGGAAGACAACAACGGTCTCGCGTTGCATGGAGTACATAAGTCTGCGCATTGCCCTAGCCGCTGTCAGCACCTATGCTTGGTCCGTAGTCTGATACGGAATGTGGTAGTAAGGCCACATGCCCTCTGATGTGGCCCATACCTGGAAGAGGATCTCCCAGCAGTTAAAGGCGTCCTCACTGACATACCGCGGGGACGGCGTCTCGAAGTCCTTGGGTTGCCGCTCCATAGGGAGAGCAACCACAGGCTAGGAAGGACGAGGGATGGGAAAGACGCCGGGAAGAGGGAAGTCACAGGGGTGGAGGTCAGGCGACGTTTCAAACTCGGGAAAGCGGGTTGTGTGTGGGGGGCGAGAGCTTGTCTGGAGCTAGCGGAGATGCTCCTGAAGCACACAAATCTCACGCTCGGGGGATTCGTCCTCTATGCCTAGCATGTCTAAATCCTCCTCCCAACGATCAAGAGGTGGCGGGTTGGCTCAAGCTCCTATCTCCGGTGCTTGAGCTAACAACTATGCATAGGGTGCGACCCTGGCCGCTCCCTCAAAAGTCTGTCGTGGAGTCGTGGAATGTCCTTGAAGAAGCTTGGTGAGTGTACAGATGGCATCACTCTGCTCCCGCTGCATGTAACGCATCTAGTCCTGCTGGCTTCGCAAGTCCTCAATAGCTTACAAACGTGGGCTCATGATCCCTGAGGAGGAAGAAATAGGGATCTAGTACCCTTTTTCCCTTCTCGCCGGACAAAGCCATGACTCCGCTCATCATGGACCGAGGTGTCAACGTGGTTCAATTGCAGGGACGTGACCGTTTCTCGAGGATTTGAAACGCTGGCAACTTTTGACCCTCCGACCAAAGAGTGGTGACGTCAGTAGGAAGTTGCGGACGTCAGCATCACATGATGACGTCAGCAAGGAAAAATGCTGACGTCAGCTAGCCTTCCCTCCTTTTCTTTTCAACCTCGCGGTTGTTGCGCGAGCAAACGGCCGCACCGCATCAGCCGTGCGAAAGCTGAGCGGAAGCCGCTCCGTAGCTTCCGCTTAGCTGCTATGCCTACTACTGCATCAGTTTCAGCAGTAGCCATGCGGCTTCGTGCGGGGCAGCCGCCTCGCGGCTACGTACACGGCCGTGGCAGCACCTGCACGCTGGTGTTGTCGCTACACAATTCGGGTGCTACACGCTGCTGCCGCCACTGCGCGCTGCTACCGCTGTTACTGCTACGTTGTTGCTGTCGCCGCTGCTGCTGCCACTACTGCTGCGCTAGTGATGTGATGCTTCCGCCGCTGCTACTGCTATTGCGCTGTTGTTGTGCTGTTGCCGCTACGTGCTGGTGCTGTGCTGTTGTCGCTGCGCGCTGCTGCTGTCGCGGCACCCCGCTGCCGCCGCTGCTGCCACCCTGCTGCTGCTGTTGTTCAGTGCTAATGTTGGCAGCTTCTGGTGACTGCAGTCTACTACGGCTGTCTCCTGCTGTCGCTAGCAGCTGCTGATGCAATCTCACGTGTTGATGGTGAGTGACGTCGACGGCGATCCGCTGTCGTCGTCGATACGTCCCTGTGGATCTGCTGCAATGGTGACTCTCACTACTCCTGCTCTGTTGCGT
The DNA here is from genome assembly GCA_023375785.1 of Penium margaritaceum. NCBI lineage: Eukaryota > Viridiplantae > Streptophyta > Zygnematophyceae > Desmidiales > Peniaceae > Penium > Penium margaritaceum. The sequence continues at coordinate 54,049 of SZWC01004676.1, read as the reverse complement.
CTCCGCTACGCAGCCCGGTGAGAACTGTCTCACCACTCTCATACCATGAGGAGATTCGTGGAGGCTTCCTAGCAATATTGTCGCTAACTAGGCGTCAGTGCCTAGTCAGACAATGACGAGAGTCACAAGTCGTGAACACACCGGCAAGGGTCTAGCTAGGAGACACAAGGCAGTGTGTCAGAATGCTTCAATAGCATTTGCAAAGAGAAATGACAAATGAAAGGTCCATGACATAAGTACCTGCCGTGGCGCATGGCGGGTGTCGCACGCGCCAATGCAAGATCTGTCCTAAATCCGGCCCAAAAACACGGTTTTGGCTGTAACTCTACGCAGACATATCAGAACGCTACGCCATCTGAACCTGGACTTGCATAATCAAAAGCTAGACGCTACGACTGGTCACATGCATGCATGCGGCATTACACGGTGGATACACAATGCAAAAACATGCATATCCGGCCCACGGCAAGTCCACCGATAAACCCATGTGCTACAGAAAAACTGTAGGAGGTCCCAGATACCGTCCAGAGCTCTGGAACGGTCGTCAATCAGCTCCTGGCTGGTAGTCCGCCACGACATGACGCACCAGTGCCACCAGGGACCACATCAGGGATCTGCACGAGTATGGACACGACCGAGTGGTCACAGTAAACTGTACACGTCGACAGGAACGTCACAAATCACAACAGTCGGTGCATCGTCTAGTAGTGGACCACCTTCTCAAAACTACCGAAGACTGTCCCAGAGTCCTTGATGATGTCAGGGACCTTCTCCAATTCTTTGTGCAGCACGTCGGAGATTATCGATGGACTAGTCGTGGGCCCTATTTGCATGTTTTTGCATTGTGTGTCCACCATTTTATGCTAGATGTATGCATGTGACCAGTCGTAGCGTCCTGCTTGAGATTCTACATATTTAAGTTCAGACGGCATAGCGTTCTCAGTTGTCTACAATGAGTTACGGCCTAAACAGTGGTTCTGGGCCAGTTTTAGAACAGACCTTGCACTGCCGCATGCAACACCTGCCGTGCGCTGTGGCAGGAGAGAAGATGCGTGGGAGTTTCCTAGCAATATTGCCGCTAACTAGGCGTCACTGCCTGGTCTGACGGTGACGACAGTCACATGTGCACACAACGGCAAGGGTCCGGCAAGGCGACACAAGGCAAAGTGTCAGAATGCTTCAATAGCATTTGCAGAGAGAAATGACAAATGACAGGTCCATGGCATAAGTACCTACCGCACCTATCGCACCCGGCAGTGCAAGATCTGACAGCGTACACAAGTCAGAATGCTACGTCGCTTGATCCTACACATGCAAAATCTCAAGCGATACACTACGACTGGTCACATGCATGCATCTGGTGACAAACGGTGGATACACAATGCAAAAACATGCAAATCGGGCCCACGGCTAGTCCACTGATAAAATCCTACAAGCTACAGAAAAACTACAGATGGTCCAAGACATCATTCAGGACTCTGGGGCGACCGTCGATCAGCTCCAAGCAGGTATTCCACCACCAGACAAAGCTACGAAGCCACCTGGGTCCGCATCAGGGATCTGCACGAGCATGAATACGGCCGAGTGGTCACAGTAAACTGTACAGGTCGACAGGAACGTCACAAATCACAACACTTCCCCATGACCCGATGCTACACATGTCTATACACGTGCAGCACTGAAACAAGTGCAAGGACGAGTATAGAAACAGTCATGACACAGGTAGAGAGACAGCCCGCACTCAAACACTCTCAGGCAAGGGGCCAAGCCCAACGGAACGCATGGCCACCAGGAACTTCCCGCGCGCTTGTGCCTTTGTCAAGAAGTCAGCACGCTGCATGTCAGTGCCAATCCATATGACAGAGATCACGCGGCGCTCTACTAGATCAGGCACAAAGTGATGCTCAACCGCAATGTGCTTCATGCGAGCATGAAAGACACCATAGTTCTTTGTAATGGCAAGAACACTTTGGTTGTCACAGCGATGCACAATGGCGGGCACTGACTGACCAGCTCAAGGAACAAGGGTTGCAGCCATACTGTCTCAGCAGCCCCTACACCCATAGCAACATACTCTACCTCCGACGAGTTACGTGGAATGCATCCCTACTTCCCACTTCGCCAGGACACAGCGGTACCACTGAACAGGAAAACATAATCGGTGCGACTGCGTCCATCAGGGCTCCAGGCCCAATCGTTGTCAGTGTAGTCATCAAGCACTGCCGTCGAAAGCAGAGTCTGAGGTACGGCGTGGAAACCACATACCGCACCACTTGCACAGCCGCCTGGAGGGCCCTAACACGTGGAGCCTGCGAAAACTGTGAAAGGAGGTTGACGATAAAAGCGATGTCAGGGCGTGTGGTAGTGGCCAGGTACATTAGAGATATGATAAGGCAGAGGTACAAGGTCAGATCTATTGTCTCCCCCAGCCATGTGGGATCGTCCACCTTACGGGCATCCTACCCGTCAGGTGTGAAAGGTGTGGAGGCCGTGGGCACTACACCAAGGATGTCACTGAAGCGCTCCCCCACAACATGTGCGTCTCGGGCCTGATGCAACAGAAGCGTCTGGCGTCTGCGGTCTCGTATGATCTCCATGCTGAGAAACACCGCAGTAGGACCAAGGTCCTTCATCCTATAGGTAGTCTGGAGGACCGCCTTGGCCTCCTTCACGGCCTCCATGGAGGGAGACGCAATCAAGAGGTCGTCCGCATAGACTAGGATGGCGATAAACCGCTCAAACTCTTATCGGATGAAGAGATAGGGATCTATCTCGCTCTGTACATATCTCGAACGAGTCATAGTGCCTGTGATCTCCTGGTTCCAGCACTGAGGAGACTGCTTGAGTCCGTAAAAGGACTTGTGCAAGTGCGAGACCTTGTCACCATCCTCAAAGCCTGGTGGTTGGGCCACGAAAATCTCCTTATCCAGAGAGTCATGGAGGAACGCATTCTTCACATCCATCTGGTGCAGTTCTTAGTCATGCTGAGCCACCACACAGAACAGAGCGCGAGCTGAGCTCATACGAAGGACAGGGGCAAAGATGTCAGTGTAATCAACGCCTTCGATATGAGAGTACCCCTTGACAACCAAGCGAGCCTTGTGGCCTTCCAGTGAGCCATCCGACTACACCTTCTTGCGAAAGACCCACTTGACTTGAATCGCCTTCCTCCCAGGTGGCAGGTGAACTAACTCGTAAACTCCGTGCTCTCGGATGGCACAAAGCTCATCCTCGTAGGCAGTACGCCAAGCGTCAGCATCCTCTGATGCAAGGGAGTCCCTCAGTGTGCCCGGATAAGGCACCAACGAGGGAGAGCCCTGAGTGGCGAGTACACACGCCTAAAAAATGAGTTTGACGAACTTAGAGTCAGCTCCTGCATCACAAGCGGTACAAAACTTGTGAGTGACCAGATCGCGTCCTACAGGACACACTGGATGTACCTCTGCGTGAACAGTACCGACACTCAGACCGAGGGCCTTTGTGCAGGGATCGCCACTCACAACGCTGCGAGTGGAGCGCCTCAGTGCGGGATGTGACACTCGCTGGGCCCCGGAGCCTAATGGTCAAAGACGACCACCCGGTTCACGCTAGTAACCTGGGCTCAAAAGACTGACCATAGACTCAAAGACAGGCTCGACCGCATCCGGTGAGGACTTAGGCGCAGGGGCAGGTGATGCAGTGGGAGGAGAGGCTGGTGAACTGATGGGAGATGCAGGACTGGGTGTGGCAATAGGACCACACACGGAGACAAGAGTACCGGTGGACAGAGGGATAGCATGATGGGTGTATGTGGGGCACGAGGGCACAGGGTAGGAGACAGGCTGGACGGGAGAGGTCTCTGGGCCGACACTGATGATCGCCAGGTCATCAAGAGCCAGAGACCGACAAGTGGGGGAGGCTCGAACGAACACATCAGCCGGACGAGAGGTACTCGTAGTCTCAGACTCACCCATCTGTTGAGAAACCTCACACGTAGGAACGTGTGTGATAGACATGGACACAATCGAGGGCAGGTCGCGGTAGGTGAGAGACTTAAAGAAGAGCGTGTCGCGGGACTCAACAATGCGACGACGTGCGGGGTCCCAAAAACGCCAGGCCTTCAACCGTGGGGAGATACCAACAAAGGCACACAAGCAACCCCGCCAAGAGACCTTGGACCCTTGCTGATCCTCAGTGTACCACACAAAAACCACTGAGCCCCAAACACGAGCAAGACGCAGATCATCACGGTGGCCAAACCAGAGCTCGTACGGTGTAACGTGGTCTAGAAGAGGACCGTGCGAGAGGCGGTTCCAGAACCACGTCATGTAGGCGAATCCTTCAAAGGTGAAGGATCCGGGAGACCACACTCAGACCGCATAGCAAGAACCGCATCCTGCATGGTGCAGTTCCAGCACTAAGAGACATCCTTCTACTGAGGACTGGCAGCAGCAGAGACCTAGTGAAAAACCACATGCTCGGGAAAGAAACTGTCCATCTCACCAAGATGGTTTAAAGCGGGTGGCGAGACTGACGCTCAGCCATCACTAGCCAGAGACGAACCGCTAGAGCGGCATCATTCTTCTGGTGTAGGATGTAGACCCACCGCATTAGGGTGAAGAAGAGGTTACAACTGGTATAGGCTGTAGACCCACCGCATTAGGGTGAAGTCATCGGTCAGGGTCAGGACAAATGCTCGATAGGGAGAGGACCGAAAAGGTCCAAATGGACCAGCTCAAAAGGACAAAGGGCTCGAGAATGGGAGTCAGCGTAGGTGTAGCGATGCATCTTACCCTGAGCGCAAAACAGACAGTCGGGCTTGGGCGACTTCTCGAAAGAGAAGTCGCCCAAGCCTGTGATAGGACACCAGTGACAAACACACAAACAGGAGGGGAATGTGAGTAAAGAGAAGAAGAGGTGTGAGGAACACGATACAGATCATCCACAATAGAAGCATGAAGAAGAATAGTGCAAGTATCAAGAGCAGTCACTATCGCGGAGTATCCAGTGTGCTCCACAGAGAGTCCCTTCAAAGTACATGCACGCACGGAGAGCAAGCTGAGCTCAAGGTCAGGAAAAAAAAGCACGTCAGAAAGATACAAGGGGCCAGACGGACCATCGGAGCACACAACCCCAACACCCTGAACTGGCAAGGACTGACCAGAGCCTGTGCGAATGGAACGAGCAAACGCCACAGGACCGAGGACAACAAAGTCACTACGACGACATTTCATGTGGTGAGTGGGACCGGAATGGATGATCCAAGTACCACCCAAATCACGACTAGAGGACGTCACTGTGCAACGGGCAGTATAACACTTGGCTACATACGGGCTCTCGGTGACAGAGGAGGGAGAACGACGAAGGGCACACATGTGAGACTCAGAAATCCAATATGTACTGTCAGGCCCATCATCATCACATGCCAGCTGTGCTCCCTCACACGAGTCATCATGAGATACAAGAAGAGACAAACAAACAATCAACGAAACACCCGGTTGCGAAAACACACTTGCACCTCCCTGAGACCGAAGTGCCAGGAGCTCATGGAGCTCGGTGATGGTGCGGTCACAGGGGTTTGGGTGTCCGCTGCTCACCAGTGAGGATGCGAGAACTGCTGCGGTCGTGGTTGCTGCGCGACCAGAGGCTGTGCTGCTTGATGCAAACCATTGTGTGTGTGTAGCATGAAGATCGCGAGTGATCCGCGTCCATTTGAGTGGTTGCAGGCACTCAGTGTACCGGTGAGCGCCTCCACAGTTGTTGTAGTGAACAGTAAGTCCACTGCTACCGCCTGATGACTACTCCTCCTATGACTACTACTAGCCCGAGCCACGCTCCTTTTTGCTCTACTTCCCTTGTGCTGCTGCCGCCACACCCTACGTTTGTGTCAGGGTAGTCGGGGTGGAAGGGGAAGAGGAGGGCTTGCTAGAGGATAGAGAAGGGAACTATGAGAGAGGCGTCGGTGGTAAAGCGATCACCGTTGCAGTAAGTGAACTCTCCTGATGGACGACGGCTGCCTCACGGGCGGAAGTCACCTGGAGGAAAAGCTGATGCGCCCAAGGAAGAAGCTTAAGGGAGGTGGAGAACGGCTCCAGCACCGCTTTACTGTACCCCGAGAAGATGCGTGCGTGCTCAAGACGGACTCTGATCATGATCGTGCGTAGCGCCCACAGCTGTATACCTCCTAAGGTCCCAAGGCGCGTGTAGATGCGCATGGTGCGCCGCCAGCAAACGGCTGTGGGCTCGACAGGTCCCTGACGAAGGGAATGGAAGGCGCAGATGTGAGCCGCGTGGCTGGCAAGTGTCTCTACAACAAGCAGAGACAATGCCAGCTCCCAGCTCCGACGTGGGTCAGTGCCCACGCTCGTGCCGGCCTCTCCGAGGAAAGGACAAAATTCCACGACAGTCTTGCGCGGCATCATGTAAAGGAGTTTGCGCATCGCTCGAGCCGCTGTCAGCACCCGAGCACGGTCCTTAATCTCGTACTGACTGTGGTAGTAGGGCCAAATACCCTCTGAAGTGGCCCAGACCTGGGAAAGGGTCTCCCAGCAGTCAAAGCCGTCCTTGCTGGCATTTCATGGAGGCGATGTCTCAAAGTCCTTATGTTGCCGCTCCATAGGGAGAAAGAGAAGGGATGGGGAAGACACCAGGACGAGGAAAGTCGCAAACGTAGGGCTCACGCGAGGATCGGATATCTGAGAACAGGGAACTAGAACGCATCTGCAGCTGGCGGAGATGCTCTTGAAGTAAGCGAATCTCCCTCTCGGGAGTGTCATCCTCCATGCCTGGCATGCGAGGGTCCTCCTCCAAAGGATTAAGAAGTGGTGTTAGTTTTTTTCGCATCTCTCATTGTGCTCTGTTGTGTCCTCCCGGCTTGTGTACATCGGCGTGCAGATGACTGACGGCGAGACTCGACGCTGATGGAGTGTCGTCCGGTGGAGCCGACGCACGCTGAGGTCTTCTCGCAGTTCGCTGGAGCCTCCTCTCTCTGGCGACGCGCTCAGCTCCATCGGCAGGCCTCCTCCCCGGTCGTGCTGCCGGCGGTCGTTGACACCGCAGTTGCTACTTGCATGCGTCCAGCGCGTCCCATCGCGTCTGCATCGTCATGCACTACCCATGGTCTCAGTTGCATGTTGCATGGCCCTGTTTGGCAGCATAAACCATTGTGGGCACTATCTGTGTTTAGGCTGCCATAACTCCTTGCTACTATTTTTCTAGCAGATTCTAACCGCACAGCTGCGTTTGTAGCATCGGTATTATGGTATGGTCCAGTTTTCAGGCAAAACGGACGACGCCCGGGTTTTGGGCTGTCGGCTGCCTGGCAGGCCTCACCGAGAAACCCTGCCAGCCTGAACTGAGCTATTTTCTGATTGGCTGATGATCTGAGTAACAAGCTCTACAGATCTGGGGGGGGGCTAGAACTTGGAGGGGTCGCCCATTGTTGTTCATTCTTCATTCCTAATCAGTCATTGTCAGTTTTCAGCTGTTTTCTGGCGCTAACTCTGGCGCGCGCGTTTTTGAGTAACAAAACCCAGAGCTTCCAGACTTAGACTCTAGAGCAGCAGACTGAGGGGGTAGCTGACGTAAGCAACGAGCGTGGAAGCCTGCACGCTGCATCAACAACGCTACTGCCCCAACCTGCTGCCTAGTTTTCTTTCTTGGTATCAGAGCCAGAGCGTATCAGCAGCAGCAGCAAGCCGCAACAGCCTCAGCAGCCGCAGCAGCTTGTAGCAGCCGCCGCTGCAGCTGCAACTACAGCCACAGCAACTGCAGCCGCAGCAGCAGCCCCAGCCGCAGCAGCTGCAGCAACAGCTACAGCCACAATAACAACAGCAGCAGCAGCAGCAGCAGCTGCTGCAGCAGCCACAACAGCAGCTGCAGCAGCACCTGCATCCACAGCACCAGCAGCCGCAGCCGCAGCCGCAGCAGCACCGACAGCCGCCGCAAGCAATAGCAGCAGCAACAGCAGCAGCTGCAGCGTCTGCAGCAGCACCATCAGCAGCAACAGCGGCGGCCCCAACCCCACTGCTGACGTCAGCATCCCGCTGCTGACGTCACTGCTGACGTCACTGCTAACGTCATCAACAAGGAAAAAAAAGGGGGGGAGAAAGGGAAGGGAAAAAAAAACCCAAGGGATGGGTAGAACTCCCACCACCCCTGCTGTGATCAGCAAAGACAAAACAAAACAAAAGAAAAGAAAGAAAAAACACAAGACAAGGGACACCACACCATGGAAGGTAGCCCAACTGGAGAGGGGTCCTCCTCTGTTGGGGGGACCCCTACCGCTCCTTTCTTGCAGCGCCTGCAGTAGCAGCAGCACCAGCAGCAGCAACAGCAGCAGCAGCAACAGTAGCAACAACAGCAGTAGCAGCACCAGTAGTAGAAGCAATGGGAGCAGCAGCAGCAGCAGCAGCCGCCGCCGCCGCTGCAGCAGCAGTAGCAGCAGCAGTAGCAGCAGTCGCCACCGCCGTTGCAGCAGCAGTAACAGTAGCAGCAGCAGCAGCAGCTGCTGCTGCTGCTGCAGCCCACTGGTGTCGTCGGCGGCAATCTTGACCCCCTTGCTTCTCTTGAGCAACAGCTTGCCGCCTTGACGCAGCATCTTGCAGCGCTCCAGCCCGTAGCCGCCCGGACTGCCACCAGTGGTCTACCGCCGTTCGTCCCTCCAGGGCACGCCAGCCCAACTGTGTCTGCTGCCACGTACTACCTGGCACAGCAGCAGACTCAACGCCAGCGGCAGACAGTCACTTCCGTCCTTGGCCCCACTCCGGGTGCCGGCCGCAGGCAGAAGGACTATGAGACGCCGCCCCCGCCGCTTCAGGCCGGCGAGCAGTTCCGGAGCTGGGAGCTCAGCTTCCAGATCTGGGCGCAGGGTGAGGGCCTGTGGGCATACTACACCCTACCTTACGACCCCACCCAAGCCGACCAGTTGTATGACGCTGGTCGCGCCGTCCGTGCCCTTGTCCCAGTCGCCCCTCCAGCTTCCCGCCTGGCCTTAGAGCCTTTCCTCGGCGACGTCACGGCTAGCGACACCCCAGACCCTGCAGCCGCCTGGCACGTCCTCACCAAACCTCATCGCCTGTCCAGCGACGCTCAGATCAGCCGTCTGCTCCAGGAGTTCAACTTCCTGCACATGGGGGAGACCGAGACGGTCAGTGCCTACTGGCAGCGGGCGGAGGACATCCTCCGTCATCTCGGCACATCTGCTCCGCCCCCTCTCTCCGCGCTCCTCACCATCAAGCGCGGCGCCACCAGCGACTACGCCGACGTTTTCGTACCCTACCCCCAGGACGTCCTCTCCACCATGGCGACCCAGGGCACCCTCATGCCCTGGGCATACAAGCTCTTCCTCCGCATTGAGGAAGCTCGCCAGGAGTCCCAACTCCATCGTGCGGAGGCGCATGCATCCCCTGCCGTCGCCTCCCCTGCTGTCGCCTCCCTTGCCGTTGCCTCCGTGGCCATCGCCTCCCCCGCCGTAGCAGCCTCATCGTCGTCAGGGAAGAAGAAGAAGAAGCAGAACAAGAAAGCCAAGGGTCAACCGCAACAGCAGCAGCAGCAGTCGTCGACCGGGTCCAGCGGTGGTGGCTCGGTCTGCCACAACTGTGGTCAGCCCGGGCACGGGTGGTACACGTGCCCTCTCCCGACGGACGAGGCGCGCGTCATCGCTACCATGCGGTGCCAGCGGGAGCGCCGCCTCGCCTCTGCCGCCGTCGCCGCTGCTGGCCCGACCACTTTGACCTCGTCCAGCGGCTCTGCCACTCCG
>SZWC01004675.1:127989-143311 GCA_023375785.1 Penium margaritaceum | reverse complement strand
GCTGGCCCCCCCGAGCCAGCAGCGCCTGTCGCGTCTACTGGCTCTTCTGGGCCGATTGACTTCCCCGGACCAGCAGCGCCCGCCTTACAGCAAAGGGGTTCGCGCAGGTCCCTGGAATCGATTACGACCAGATCTTCGCCCCAGTCGGTCGGTTCTCCACTAGTCGGGCGCTCTTCAGCCTGGTTGCCCAGCATGGGTGGGAGCTACATCAGATGGACGTGAGCAACGCATTCCTCCACGGATCACTGGAGGGTGAGGAGCTCTACATGACGCAGCCCCCAGGCTTCGACGACGGCACTGGGAGAGTCTGGCGGCTGCGGAAGGCCCTCTACGGCCTGAAGCAGTCACCTCGGTGCTGGAACCAGGAGATTAGCAGCACGCTTCTCCGTGGCGGCCTCCAGCGCAGCACTGCTGACCCCGCACTGTTTATCAGCCCGCGAGGTCAGACCTTCGCCGCTGTGCTGGTCTACGTCGATGATCTCCTCATTGCGTCGCCAGACACGGCCGCCATCCAGCGCGTCAAGGACTTGCTGCACGCCGCCTACCAGATGAAGGACCTGGGCTCTGCCCGAGTCTTCCTGGGCATGGAGCTTGAGCATGATCGCTCCCAGGGCATCCTACACGTTCACCAGGCTGCCTATGTGCAGACCTTGTCCACTCGCTTCGCCGAGGACCTGCCACTCGTGCCAAGCGCATCCTCACCCATGTCGCCCGATGGCCAGGTGAAGCTGAAGAGTCCTGACCCAGCTGTTGTGGGGGAGCCAGTTGACGTGACCACGTACCTGCGAGTCATCGGGTCACTGATGTTCCTGGCGACGACGACGCGTCCAGACATCGCGTTCGCCGTCAACCTCCTGGCCCAGTTCTCTCAGGAGCCGCGTCACCTCCACCACGAGGCCGCGATCCGAGTACTGCGCTATGTCGTCTTGACTCCTCGGCGTGGGCTCATGTTCCGCCGTCAACCGTCTGTTGTCGCAGCGGGCTACACCGACAGCGACTGGGCCGGCAGTCCGGACGGTAAGAGTCGCACAGGCTGGATCTTTCTGATTGGCGGCACGGCTGTGTCCTGGCGCAGTGGCAAGCAAGGGTGCATTGCACGCAGCACTGCTGAGGCTGAGTACGTGGCTCTTGGATCAGGCGCGTGTGAGAGTGTGTGGTTGCGTCGTCTGTTGTCCGAGTTGCGTCAGTCTGTCCCATCCATCACGTTGCACTGTGACAATGAGAGTGCCATGGCCATCGCCGACAATGACGGCGTGCATCACACACGCACAAAGCACATCAACGTTGAGTATCACTATGTGCGTTCATTGTTGCATGACGGTAGCATCAGCATTGTGTGGGTTGAGACAGCACGGCAGTTGGCTGACTTCCTGACCAAGGCACTGAAGCGCGACTCGTTCNTGTTGGTTTTTGCACATCTCTCATTGTGCTCTGTTGTGTCCTCCCGGCTTGTGTACATCGGCGTGCAGATGACTGACGGCGAGACTCGACGCTGATGGAGTGTCGTCCGGTGGAGCCGACGCACGCTGAGGACTTCTCGCAGTTCGCTGGAGCCTCCTCTCTCAGGCGACGCGCTCAGCTCCATCGGCAGGCCTCCTCGGCGGTCGTGCTGCCGGCGGTCATTGACACCGCATTTGCTGCTTGCATGCGTTCCAGCGCATTCCATTGCGTCTGCATCGTCATGCACTGCCTAGGGTCCCAGTTGCATGTTGCATGGCCCTGTGTGGCAGCATAAACCGTTGTGGGCATTATCTGGGTTTAGGCTGCCATAACTCCTCGCTACTATTTTTCTAGCAGATTCTGACCGCACGGCTGCGTTCGCAGCGGCGGTATTATGGTATGGTCCAGTTTTCAGGCAAAACGGACGACGCCCGGGTTTTGGGCTGTCGGCTGTCTGGCAGGCCTCACCGAGAAAACCTGCCAGCCTGAACTGAGCTATTTTCTGATTGGCTGTTGAACTGAGTAACAAGCTCTACAGAGCTGGGGGGGGCCTAGAACTTGGAGGGGTCTCCCATTGTTGTTCATTGTTCATTCCTATTCAGTCACTTACAGTTTTCAGCTGCTTTCTGGCGCTAACACTGGCGCGCGCGTTTCTGAGTAACAAACCCAGAGCTTCCAGACTTAGACTCTAGAGCAGCAGACTGAGGGGGCAGCTGACTTAAGCAACGAGCGTGGAAGCCCGCACGCTGCATCAACAACGCTGCTGCCCCAACCTGCTGCCTAGGCTATTCCTTTTATAACCAGGACGCAACTAGGGTACAACTAGGGTGCACCATGGGCGCAACTAAGGTGCAAGTAGGGTAAACCTCGAGTGTAACTAGAGAGCAGCTGTAATGCAACTAGAGGCAACCAAGGAAAAACTATTAGACGACTATGATGCAACTAGGGCACAACTAGTGGACAACTTGGATGCAACTTGGGTGCAATTTTGGCACAATTAGGGCGTAGCTGGGGCGTAACTAGGGCACAGCTAGGACGTAGCAAGGATCCCAAAGACGTAGCAAGGATGCGACTAGGATGGAACTAGGATGCACCTAGGACACAACTAGGGTGCAACTTACGAAACAACAAGGGTGCACCTGAACGCAGCTAAGGCACAACTAGGATGCAACAAGGGAGGTACTAGGACGCAACTAGGGTACAACTAAGTCACAACTAGGGTGTAACTAAGGGTGTAACAAGAACACAACTAGGGTGGAACTTGGACGTAACTAGGGGAAACCTAGGACGAAACTAGGGTGATACTAGGGTACAACTCAAATGCACCTAGGGCAGAACCAGAGTGTACCTACAACGCAACTAGGACACAACTAGAGCGCAACTAGGGCGTAACTAGGTTGCCACTAGGGCGAAACTTGGACGCGACTAAGGCGCATCTAGGGTGCAGCTAGGGAATAACTAGGATGTAGTTTGTGCATGACTACAGCGCAACCAACACACAACTAGGGATAACTAAGGCGCAACTAGAGAAGAACAAGAGTGCAACAAGGACACAATAAGGACACGAATAAGGTGTAACTAGAGCGGAACTAGGGTACAAAAAGGGGTTTAACTAGGGAACAACTAGAACACATTGGCGGCGCAAATAGGTTGCAACTATGGTACAACTAGAGCGCAACCAATGTGCAACTAGGATGTAACTAAGGCACAACTAAGGCGCATCTAGGGTACTACTAGGACGCAATCATGGACGCAACCTGGGCACATCTTGAGCAAAACTAAGACGTAACTAGGGTGGAATAAGGACACAACTAGGGCACAGCTAGGATAGAACTAGAGCGCATCTGAGGAATAACTAGGACAAAACTAGGGTGCAACTAGGATATAAGTATTCTGCAACTAGAACACAAAATGGACCTAACTAGGGTGCAGCTAGGGCGTAACAATAACGTATATAGGCACACCTAGGGTACGTTAAAGGCGCTATTGGGTGTAACTAGGGCATAGCTAGGTCGTAGGTGTGGTGTAACTAAAGCACAACTAGGGTACAACTAGGACACATCGATGGTGCATCTAGGATGCAAGTAGGGCGCAACTCAGGTGCAACTAAGATATAACTATGACACAACTAGAACACAACTAGCATGCAACTAGGACACAACTAAGACGTAACCTGGGCGTAAATTGGGCACAACTACGACGCATCTAGGGCACAAATGGGCCATAAACTTGGGCTCAACTAGGGTGATATGAGAGCATAACAAGGGTGCAACTAGGGCGTCACTAGGGAATAACTTGGACCCAGCTTGGACACAATTGTTTTGTATGATGAAATAGCTCAGAACCCCATAAAACGCAAAGTGTGACTCTCATCCGCCCGTCGTTCGGAAGAAAAGCAACAATCCGCCCGTGGTTCGAAAGAGAAGCAACCATCCGCCCACCATGCGTTACAAAAACAACCATCCGTCGGGCCTCCACAACAAAATGAACCAGCCACCCACCCCTTTCTTCATGCTCGATCATAGCATGTGTTTTGGACCTGACATGGAAAAAAGTGCAATGGTGCATCCGTTTGAGACATAGTGAATGACAAAAATCATGTCGTGCATCAATGCTACATGGTATGTGGCGGGAACATGTATTTCTTTTTTGTGTTTCAAGGTTCCTAAGGTGTTTTCTGTGTAACGTTGGCATATGCGTTATTTCATGTACGCCATTGTCATATGCGTTACTTTTTGTGCAATGTTGTCATATGCGATATACATTGTGCGGCATTGTCATATGCGTTGCATTGTGCGCGACATTGGTGTATGAGCTGTATAGTTCCGAAAATTGGGTACATGTGACTTGAACCCTAATTTGTAATCATTACACATCTATGACACAAACAGGGTGCAAGAAGGACATTATCCTAGCGTAACTAGGACGTAGCAATGATCAAACAAGGCCCGATTGGGGCATAACTAAGGGTACAACTTGGGTGCGAGAAGGGCACAACAAGGGAGTAACTAGGGCACAACTAAGAAGGAAAAATGACATAGCTAACGAGAAAACAACAAGCATCAGAGAGGCACCTAGTACCAAGCCCGTGATTGCATCCTACTCATCTAGACATACATCACTCTATGAAGATAGGACAACACGAAGATGAAACCTAAGTGGTCGGGTCCATTCATCATTGAGGAGATGCGGAAACCTGCCGTCGCCAAGCTTCGCTTGCCTCAAAGCATGGCCATCCACCTGGATCCAAGCAAGCACTTTCCGAGTACATGTCTACCTTGGCCACCACCTGTGGAAGCAAAAATATTGGAGTACAAGGTGCAAGACATCTTTAGTCACCAACAACAAGGCAAGATTGCACGGTGTCCGATCAATTGGCATGGCTATGACACATCACATAATAGTTGGGAGCCCTACAACAACCTACAAGACAAAGATCATCAAATTGACAGCTTTCTTGGCCGGCACTGACCTGTGTCTCAAAACATGCTAGGACACTGCATCTAGAAGGGAGAAGGTGTTAGACCTGAGACGTACATGAGTCCCTACATTTCAAGCATGGGCACTTCTGAAATTACAATTATGATCCCTACACAGGGAATTCCAAATTTTTATGCCATTCAAACAAGGACACTCAGCCAACTGCCCCGACATCTAGTGTTCCATCATAGAAGATCTTCACAGATTCCACGTTCTGGAAGGATCAACAAAACAATCTCAAACCACATTGATCATTCGACACTGCTCAGTCGACTCCGCAATGGAGGCAAAAAAATTTAAGATCTGCATTGACAATATGAAGAAGGCTCGGCTGCTTATTTGTCCCCCCTTTTTATTTTGAAAAAAATGTGCTTCTAGTTTGCCTCCAAAATTAATTACGACGCCGGTTTTGCATTGCCGCGATGTGGCTTGCCTGCCTCCTAAGACTGATGACATCAACATGGCCATGAAACAATCACAAACCCCTCTTTTGAGGGGTTTGTGATTGTTCAAAGGAGTGGTTTGTGTGCAGTTTGCATGGGGGACTTCCAATGCATTGAAAGGGAACCTGTTGAGCCATGCTACCCCGGGGCCCAGCAGGAGCCCATGCAAAAATTGAGACCCTAAAATCCTTCATACAGTCCGGGGTGTTGTTTGATTGGGGTTTCCATGTAAGAACGAGGGAGGGGGTTTGCATGTTACAAAAAATGGGCAGAAACACTCAATGTCACTGTTTTTTTATGATAAGCCTCATTTCCCTCCACCTTGGAACAATAAGCTTTGTTTTCCCCTACCGCGGAACAATAAGCATCATTTGCCCCTCCCTCAGAAAAATAAGCCTTATCTGTCCTTGCATCAGAACAATAAACCTCATTAACCCTTGCCTCCTGAGAAGAAGCCCCATCCGCCCCTTACATCTATTGAGACTCCTCGTGACGGTGCATTGCTCATTTATTATGACGAAATGATGTGTTGGTATTATTCTTGGTCTTCTTTTAAGGCTTTTGTGCATATTTTATTCATGCACATTTCACATGTTCACACGTGTCAAACATGAAGGTCGAGCTCCTACAACAATTTGATGGATTCCTATGATTCTTGTAAATTTCAACAGTGATACTGCAAGTTGTAAATGGAGATGTGTACTTTCTGTGTATGTTTTCATGTTTCTTTCGCTTGGTTGCATGCTAGCAACCGAATGGCGGGATGGGCAGGTTGTACAAACTTTCGCTTATCAGTTTCTCTTTACAACACACCTATGACATGAACAGTCTACAACCGGGTTACAACACTTGCGGTGGCATGTGTACGTGCTACCAAACATATCAGGTTGCCTCACCAGTTCAGATGAAATTCATAGGCCAATAAGATTACACCACAAAATGCTTTGAAAACTGGTACTTTGATAACTGCCATACCTTGCTATCATGAGTGATGTTGTCCACATGTGGCGGTCTGTTTTTTCCACTGCCGGTCGCCAAGGACATGTCCAAGGGTATGAGGTCACATGCTCGGCAATACATTGCACCGGACAGTGTCCACAAATCTCATACTTTTTTTCTTTCTGAAATTTTTTGGGCGATTCAACTCGATGTGCCACCTTTCTTGAAAGTGGCTCAACACTGCGTACCGGGCAATTCAGGCTATTTTGCTCATCATGCATGCCATGGCGACACCCATCCAGCATGCCTCTACTACAGTTGCATCCTATGTGATGGCAGTATGGTCGTTTAAGGCCAAGAAGAGCAGGGTAGGTTTGGTTAGGAGGGTAGCTGAGGTATTTAATGTGCTGAAAATGGATTATATGCGAACTCTTTCATATGGCTAATCAACTTCATGCGTGGCGGCTGGCCACGCGACTATCTCCTCACAAGAATGCTCCCCCTCCCTGCCTAGCTCCTGCTGTGCGTCAGTATCCCAAAACCCTCCACCAGGCAACCCATCAGGCACGTTTGATGATATCATGTTTTCGTTGGAGAGGGATTGGAACAATGACTGGTTTGAGAGGAGGTTGGCCGGATGGGACGCTCTCCCATAGAACCACCCCCTTGATGAGCCTCCCCGTGCTTTGACCTCTCCAGACATCCGGGAAGCCGGCCCGGTAAGGTGTAACATGGGGCGTCACCGTGTCCAGTCACTGTGTGACAGATATCCTGGTAATTTTTCCTTGATTTTGAGGACAGGGTTCTTTTCTTTTTGGATACCCGCATTCTCTTCGAACGGCTTTGATTTCACATGGCCACCGCGGACCAAGCAATGCATATTAATTTCATTTCTATTGCATCCCCAGATTATGAAAGGTTTATCTATTCCAACAATGGTTTGCATGTCATTTGAGAAGTGATAAATTATCTTGAAAAACTAGCATTCTCACTACTTGCAAACCACTATTCGTTTCACAAACACCAAGGATTTGTTATTATCGTGAAACTTGGAAGCCGTTCGTGGACTTTTCTTTAAAAAAAGAAAAGAGACAAGATTGCAAGTTGTTGATCGTGCTGATACTGACTGATCGAAGATCGACGATCTACCAGTAGATTAAAACTAAGCCTAAACCTTAGGCCTTGGAACGTCAAATAATGGCTATTAAATGTTAAGCATTTGCAAAAAATTATACGTTCCTGTTTATTGCAGTCTTTGAACTCCATCATTACAACATTTAAACATCAGAATCCGGAATACTAGAATCTACAAAGACACTGAATAAACTTTAATGTCTAAATCTTCTATGAAAGAAGAAACCGGATATTCAGCATATCCACCAGATTGGCTGCCCCGTGGCCACTCCCACCACCCATTGGCTGCGACAACACACACTATGTTGTTAACAGATGTCACTGTGGAATAACCAGTGGATGCATAAAAACGGTCCAGCGCGGACCGGATCTTATGCTTTGTACACAAAAGGTGAGTTCCTTTCCGAAGTAAAGCAAACAAGACAACCCAATCTCATAGTCCATGTACCGTACTGAATCATAAATTTGCCAAGATTTTCATTCTCTTTTTAGTGCTGTTTTAATTCAGCCAAAATCGGGCCCTTTTGTTGTGTGGGTGGTTGTCCAAAGTGTTAGACTGGATCAGTTGAAGCATTAAAATTCGCTGACAGTGTCAAGTTTGCCTGCGGGAGGAGGCCTAATGATACGTGAAAATGCATCTTTGCACATTGAGGTCAGCGAGTCTGGTGCCACAAAGGCTAACATGGTGTGTCAACCTATGCAAGCCAGGTCATCAGTCGAATGCAATCGCAAATGTGTTTGACTGATGACCCGGCTAGCGGACTCGTTTCAAGCGGGTTTTTTTTTGCCAGATTTGGAATTTGTCAACATTATCAGCCTCATTCGTCCAAAAAACCTCAAATACTTTAACGAACGCATGGGCAAAATAAAACAATATATTTTTGGCAAATTTATGATTTAGTAAGAGTAGTCCGAGATTCCAAGGTGGCCAATGTGGGGTTATCACATTAATGTACTGAGGTGGACATCGATGTGTCGAGGTTTGTGGTGGCCATGTCAATACTGCCACGTCCACCACTATGTTGCACCAGATACTTCAAGAGTGCACTGGAATGAAAACATCCAAAGACACACTGTACGGTGCCAAGTCCTGAGCCTAAGAAAGCATGATGGGCAAGAATTCTGACACGTGGAGCCTTTTGTGTCTTAAGTGGACAAGGTATGTGTATGGATTGGTTGCATGACTTCAAATTACACTCTATGGGTCTTTAACGTGGGTTTTGATATTTGTCTACCCATATTCCCCTTACAACTGACGCGTATGGACCGACGAATACACGCTGTAGCCCACAAAAATGACAACGATGCCTTTTTCCAAAAGTTTGTGGCTCCGAGAGCAGCAAGAATTGAGAAACAACAAAATAAGTACATTCTTACCATGGATGCAACTGTTTTAAAAAATGGGCACAAGCAGACTAGCCTGTTTGATCAGTACTTTTATGTGAATTACCATGTAGTGACCATGGCCTAAGCCTTGTTCATCATGGAGCATGAAAAGGCTTGGAAGTCTTCCTGTGTGCAACTTGCCCTCTCATATCCCACAGTACATCCATGCATCATAAAACCACGAACATGCTGCCTCCTTCATGACCTTCATCCCAACACCCATGCTCTCCCCCATGCGTGTCTGCTTGGAACCCCACTCAACAAATAACTCTTCAAGCGTGTTTTTCAGCGGACCCATGATCCCTATGTCCACCGACTGAGCCTAGGGTGTGCATCCCGCTGGGATGTACACCGTATGCAAGTATGGGAATATTTTTGTCAGCCACTCCTGGAATGTTACACAGTACTGAGGCCGCCAGGTGTCGAGGACGAGCAGGATGCCATCCTCTCCCTCCTTGACGTGCGTTTGTAGTACGTCGCGACAATAGCGTGGACCCACTCACGCGTGGTGTCCGCGTTCACCCAGTGTGTGGGCGTGAAAGTCGGGTTCCACCCGGACTCCAACAGTCTAGTGGCGTTTTCACCCCGGGGCATGCATCACGCGGTTTTACCCCCAAAATCAGTTGCATGGGGAGCAGGTCACTGATCATGGAGCTGGTCACGACCACCGTGATGCACCGTTTATCCTCGAGTCCAAAGATGTCAACGTCATGACTCCCACGAGGAGCATACGTATGTCCCGATGCTGGCATCAGCTGGACTGATGTATGGTCGGCGTTGATGACCATAAACAGCTTTATGCCTTAAAGGGTCACCATGCAGGATGCCCGCCGGTGGAATTTCAGCACTTGCTCCTCCCAGTCAGCGGGCACCCTCTGTGCGGCTGTGGTTCCAGCGCGCCATGGCCATCCCAGTTCACGAGTAACGAAGGATCGCACCCATGACCTGCCGTACGCCTTCAACCCCATGCGCTCGAGCTCATCGGGTGCATAGCGGGCGATGATGTCCCGCAGTTGCTGCCGCACCGTTTTACTTTTCAGCGCCACGCCAACTGCTCGGTCTGCCTCGAGCACTTTCTTGATCTCCTGCATGATTGCCGGCTGGGAAGCAAGCTAGAACCTCTTCGCCTTGCAGCCATGCTTGCGCTTGTTGCTGCTGACTGGAGCTGATGGTGCAGCTGCTATAGACGCCAGGACAGCCTCCTCGTACTTTTTTTCACCATTTTTTGTGCCCTCGACGAACAACCCCGCCACTGTGCTCGGCGCAAGTCGGTCGAACACACAGTAGCCATCCGGTATGCGGAACGTGCGNCACTTGCTGCCGCACCGTTTTACTTTTCAGCGCCACGCCAACTGCTCGGTCTGCCTTGAGCACTTTCTTGATCTCCTGCATGATTGCCGGCTGGGAAGCAAGCTAGAACCTCTTCGCCTTGCAGCCATGCTTGCGCTTGTTGCTGCTGACTGGAGCTGATGGTGCAGCTGCTATAGACGCCAGGACAGCCTCCTCGTACTTTTTTTCACCATTTTTTGTGCCCTCGACGAACAACCCCGCCACTGTGCTCGGCGCAAGTCGGTCGAACACACAGTAGCCATCCGGTATGCGGAACGTGCGACGGAGATGCTACACAGTTGTGTACGCGGATGGCTGCGTCTTGTAAGCCTGGTAAATGGTTCGAAAATGTCTCGAACCAAACCAGTCGACATGTGTGCCTCTCTTGCGCGAGGCAGAACCAGCCGTCGATGTGCCGGTATCGGCGGTTCTCGTGTTTGACGTGACCTGGAGGTCAAGACACTCCGTATCGGTGGATTCATCGCTGTCCTAGCCGTTGGATGTGGAAGATGACGTCTCCTTGTCGTAGATGTTGTCGCCACCGCTGTTGCTACAGTCGCTGCCGCTGCTGCTGCTGTCGCTGATGTTGCCGTGTTCATTGCTATTGTCAACGTTTCCGGGAGGAGTGTCGTTGATGTACAGCGCGCCTGTACAAAGCCTTGTTCTTCAAGGCTCCTGCTGTGGACTCTTGACCAGCGACGTGGCAAGAGCCTTGCCTTTTTCTGCCGCGGTTGGATGACGCCTCTCAAGGGGTGGCCAACTTCCCTTGGGGATGTCCACACTGCCACAGGGTCCATGACCTGGGCTGTAGTTCCAAGTCCTCCTTAGAGGAAACGGCCGGGTGCTCACGGTGCAGTTCACAATGGACTGAGAGCCACCAGTGGAAGTCACCTGGTAACAGACGAGTGGAATGGTCGACGGGAGGGAAAGGGGCATTGGAGTAGCGACGCTGTCCTTGCGGTCAGCATACGTCAAATGGTCATGTAGTGGCATGCCGTGGTTCCTCAGTTGCATTAACCAAGAGCGTGACAGGCTTGTGCGGCCTCCCAACTGGTCGGTGTGGTGGTGGCGTACAAGCTGCAGGACCTTGACGAGTAGCGTGCATGATGCGACATGCACGCTTTTCAGACAACACCTTCTGCAGATAGCGGTCCATCGTTGGGGAGTGTCTACAGCAAAAAGTGGATGGAGATTGGCTAGGTAGACTGCACATCATGCACGTACGTAGCCCGCCTTTATTCGTACGTGCCAATGTCTGTGGCGTGATTGGCCATTGTGGCGGAATACGGTTTCCCGTGTCGGCGTTGACAAAGCACGAAGCGCACAAAACTGACACGACGGCCCCCATCCGTCGAACGGCAACTCTGGTTCACCGAATTAAGAAATTGACACGGACCTGTCGCTGAATTTAAAGGTACACCCCTTCATTTTCAACGAATTTAAAGAAAACGAGTCGGTATAAACCCAACAACAAAACTAAAGATTTCAAAATTTGCATCTCCTAAATGATCAAAATCACCAGGCAATAGGGTAGAGTTTGAACCATCGCATCTGAGCACACCGGCAGACGTACTCCTATTACTGCTTCGTGTCCATCTACCTCTTTGTTCATCGACTGTTTTGCACAAGTCGTCCTCTGGCACCTATAACAAAGAACGCGCTGACGCTAGTAAAAGAAAAATGCCTCCTACACTACCTCAGGGTGGCACGCAATAACACTCGCAAAAGAAGGGCCTAGCACCACAACGGTAACTGGGCCATCAAACAGTAGGCAACAGGTTTTGTTGTTGGAGAAGTCATGGAGTTGTGGGCAGTGGAAATTGTCTGGAATTCTCTATCAACTTGCATGTGAATTTCTCTTGTCCAAAAGACAAAATACATAGAACCTTGCGGTCACAAGCCATCGTGCACCAGCCCCATGCCTTCACTCGTGGTGAAGAACATCAGGTCAGTTGATCCAGCGTGGCTACACCTTGGTCCACAACATGGCAGAGGATGTCCCAAAAGTGTACACAAGGACAAGGAGACTTGGCGGAAGAACACTTCATCTGTCCACGCTGTGCACAGAAAGGTAACGCAAAGACACGTTGCCTGATCCCGCCAACACAGAGCTCGGCACAAGCAGCAGCCCGGAATGATGGCGGCCTAGCAATTGATGCGAAACATGTTGCAACAGCACTAGAAGCATGTGTAGCTTCTTCTGTGGATGGGACTCTACTACTTGCTAAGTATGGCATAGATGACATCAACTATGACCCCGAGAGGCCACCTTGGGAAGTTTTTGATGATGAAGATTATGTGTATGAGATTGATGACTATAATGCATACTCCCCTCCTTCTCATGATGTTAGTGAGACTGTTACATGGGATGAGCACATTGTCTAACTCGATGAGGCAGTGAGAGAGTGGCAAGAGACATACAAGGAAGAGCCAAAGGATGAGGAATGAGAGAATGATGCATCAAGTGTTGTCTAATTCTACATGTTTGTTGGTTTGATTAACTGTTGAGTTACAAACGGCATGCTTTTCTTTTCTTGTGTTTCCATCGTTCAGCTTTTTCTTTGCTTGTTTCACCAAGTGTTGTCTTTGTATACATGCAGGATGGAGAAAGCTGGAACAAAGGAATAGTGTTTTCAAGCGCAACATACTCCACACAAAAAGGGAATTATGGGGTTAGGCATAGAGTAAGGCATCAACTGTTCGGGATAGGCTCATCACAAGTGGGCATGGGGGGATGTTGGGAGTGGTTTCCTTAAGAGAGAGATGGCTTCCATACATATGGCAATGAGGCGGACATGTTCTACAGTAATGTGCACTGTCAGTCATAAAAGAGGTTGTTTCCCGTTTGTGATATTGTTCATTTCCTCCAAGGACTGAGTGACAAATTTCTCGAAGAATACACATACCCAACCTTCACTATATGCAGTCATTCTTGATGCATGTTTCAATGAAGAAGTATGTCTCCTCATCTCTTGCAGTATAAAGCACTTGTTGCCAATATACGTAAAATGTTAAGAAGGCATACTGTTCGCAATGCACCAAGTGCTTTGTTGTTATTCCATGTGTTTCACTTCATGTATCATTCAATGGATCGAGCACATCTAAGCTCATTTGTAGTGGCTAAGATCATCGCTGCGTTAATCCAATATAAACGGTGCTCTCATAATGCACATACAATCTACTGCATGCATTAGGTTTCCCTCTCTTACATATAACCAAGAATTATTTCAAGTGTGTGTACATTGAAGAACCAATGATAGAGGGTCAGTGAAAGAAAGAAACTATTGTCTACCACAATTTGAGCACATTTCATATACAGTGAGGTTTCCAAACCATGTGATTTTCAAACAATGTACAGGAGAATATGCAGTTACAAGCGTAATAATGTACTACGCATGAACTGTTTGGTAATGTGGTATTTTGACAACAAAGAACACGTACATGCCCACAATATTACATTGTGAATTGTGGTAGAAATCATACACATTTTAGAGGATATCTGATAATTCGTTTTGCATAGATTTATCATGGAACACGTGTTATCTCATTCGTGTTGTAACTGGAAGTATTGCACTGAACTGAAAAACAAACGACACCACTAGAAGTGGCCTACACACAACATGACCACATAGCCTATTCCATGTAGTGCATGGACATTTATCCTTGACCTTCACATCCGCGAACGCGTAAATGTCAACACCAAGACCCATGGCTCCCAATCAGGTGTAAAGAATAGCGGGCGAGCATGGGGTGCCCGCTTGCCCCATTGCCAGCACATAATGTATGGGTTGTCTAGTGGACTTGCATTGATCATGTACCATTTGTGCTTGAATTTAGCCCACTTGGGCACGGCAGTGTCCCGGTCCATGGGGGGAGGGGAAGGGACGATGATTCCCCGAGGACCTACCTTTGGCTCTGATGGGATCGCCCAGTGGTCTAAGGGCGGCAAACGACACTTATCTCGAAGATGAAACATGTCAATTAATCGTTTACAGCGTACACGACAGTAGGCGAAGCATGAGGAAATGGTTTGCGGTCATACATGTGAAAAATGTTGTGTAGACCTCCCAGTTTGACGCCCAAAACGGGAGCTCTGCGACAAGTACCGCCTCGAGTACTTGAATGGTGTCACTAGTCCTAGGCACCCATCATGTGCGGTTGAACGCACACGAAGGCTGGGAGGTGCATTCATGGAGCCCATCCCAAGCTTCTGGGTAAACCAAGGCATTTATGTTTTGTGAACGTTGTCCAAGGTAAGGTTCCGTTCTGATAAATGTCAACATGAACACCATATGCATTGGGTCTAATAGGCTTTAATTCTTGTGATGTTGATCGTTCAACTTCAATTAATGTGTGAGGGACGGATGGGGTTTATTCTCATGAGGCAGGGCTGGATGGGGATTATTGTTTTGACGGAGGGGTGAATTAGGCGTATTGCTCCGAGGCAAGGATGAATGAGGGCTATAGTTCCATCATAGGGTCGAACAGGGCTTCTTGTTCCGACGTCGAGCTACATGAGGGTCACAGGTGACAGAAAAAGGCTAGTCAGAATTTTGTCGGGGAAAATAAAAAAATAATGAAAAAAAAAAACAAGAATTTCCCTCAATCTCAAAATGGGTGTTCTTCCTCCATCACGATAGAGTAAGTTTTTCAATGCACAAACCCCCTACTCTGATGAAGGTTTTTATGTTTTGCGCGAGCTCCACCCGTGCAAAACATAGAAACCTCTAAATGATAAACAAGGGGTTTATTGTGTCAAAAAGAGGTCATTGCTTGAACGTGATTCTCACTTGGGGGCACTGACCCCACAAGCGTCGGAGACCCATGAGGAGAAATGTGTTTATCGTCTTTTTGAAAAGTGGTAACATTCTACCAATTTTCTGTCCAAAGTGGGGGCCCAGGACCAATTGAAACAGATGAAACCCCCATGAATTCTTGGCAGAGTAACTCGAAGTAGCCTGGTAGGACTGGTCATTGCACGAGTTCCTCGCCTCAATAGCCAACGATCCTAAGCATGCCTCATTTTTGTATCTGCACTTGTACGCTTGAAAATATTGTAAACTTTCATTAAATTAAACCAACCGTTGACTATGAATACGCCTTCTAATTCGGAACTTCTACGTTTTTGCCATATACGTCACGTAGAGCGGGAGGGGGGGGGGGGGGGGGGG
>SZWC01004675.1:110200-127930 GCA_023375785.1 Penium margaritaceum | reverse complement strand
GGGGGGGGGGGGGGGGGGGGGGGGGGGGGGGAGGGAAGAGGTCTTTTGGGATGGGATCCCTTCTTATAGAAGGAAAAAAATTCAGTAATACTAACTATTTATTCAAAATAAACTAAGTATGACAGATTTTGAATTTCTTAATGTGTCGACCATTTTCATATGATTTGTGAATTATTTTGAATGAAATAAAAAAATTTCATGTCATTACTCGCCAAAAAAACTAAGTAGATCCCCTTGTCTTTGCTCAGCTCGAACGCCGATGACCCAAATTACGCCTCATTCTTGTTCCCGACACTGTATGTATGTGCTCGACGCACTCAACTTCCTTTGAATCTGATTTCTCCTGCCCAATTTGTCCCTGTCATTTACCCATCTCGGATACGCGCTTTACCGTACGTTTATATTCAGCTCTCAATTTCTGGTCGAAGCACTCTCATCTTTACTCTGTGTCGCTGAAATCCTTTCCCATCGGAGTCGGGTTCAGCCGCTGGACGACCTCTGGTGCTGAGGTAGACCCCCGCCTCTGTCGATTGCGACCAGGGACGAAAAGAACGGTAAAGCACCAGGGGCAAGTTAGTTTGGCATCCTTCGTAAGCTGCGCTGGCGGTGTCGTAGTCCAGCGAAGCAGCGCACTGGCCGCCATTGGTGCTCACTTCACATTCGTCGCATGCCAGACAGACTGCCACGTACATATGAAGTTAGTATGCGAGTCGTTTATCTTAATGCTTACATGAGTTTTTGCTTAAGTTGGAACAAATTTCGCCCGAACGAGTTTTCGAACTGGCCACGATTCAGCCTTTGTAATCACTGTGACCTCGCTTTTGGCTCGCCATCAAATCCTCGTTGAATTACAAAAGCGTTTTAGTAGTTTTCGACGATATCGAGGCTGCGTGCAGCGCGAACGGAACTCGCGGCCCGCGCCCTCAATCCTCGCTTCTAGAATCGTTGCTTCCTTCTGCTTCTTTACCACTGCTGCTGCAGCAGGCAAGCAGGCGCACTTGGTGCTGGCGTCCGGAGTCCGGACCCGGAGCTGCCGGACCTTCCTGTCCCCTCCCTCGGGGAGGCCGCAAGTATGATCCTCACGTCTTCTCATCCTCGCGGGCAACCGGCTGCAGGAGCCAGGAGTATCCTCACCGGCGGGCGAACCAGTAGAGAGTTGAGGATGCGCGCCTACTCCTGCTGCGACAGCCTCCACCTGCGGCAGCAGGCTCCCGCTTCTCCCGCGCTTGTCCCGCTTCGCCATGGCTCGGCGATCTCCAGCTCCCGTCTCGCCATGGCGGCGCAGGGAAGAGCCTTATTCGGGCCAGCTATCGCATTGACGTCAAGGTGAAGCCTCGTCCGTCCGACGACTCAGTGTCGAAGTGGGCGGAGTCCCGAAGTTGCCTTGTTCATCCCTTGGACGCCCTCCGATCGAAGTGACTCAGAATCTTGGTCACTTGCTTACAACTGCGTTGCAGCCTCGCCCACACAACGAAACTGCCCATGGCTGTGGACTCGGCCGCCACCGGTGCAGCCAGCGACGACGATCACCGCGCTACCGCGGCGGTGGCCGTGGTGCCGCCGCAGCGGCTGGTCGGGTTCGCGAACTTTAAGCGCCACAACCCGCGCTCCGACCGCTTCCGCATCCTCCGGTTCCACCACGTGGAGCTGTGGTGCGGCGACGCCACCACAGTGGCCGGCCGTTTCAGCTGGGGCCTTGGCATGCCGCTCGTCGCCAAATCCGACCTGTCCACCGGCAATCCCCTCTACTGCTCCCACGTGCTGCAGTCGCACGACCTCGTCTTTGTGTTTACTGCGCCCTACTCGCCGCACCACCGCATTCCAGACAGCTCGGCTTCTCCCACTTCCGCCGGCCTCTCCGCCTCCGCCGCCGCGCAGAACGGCGCAGAAGCAGACGGCAGCAGTGGGCAGCAACAGCAGCAGCAGCGCGTGCCGCTGCCGTACTTCAGCGCGGAAGAGGCGCAGCGGTTTTTCTCGAAGCACGGGCTCGCGGTGCGCGCGGTGGCGGTGGCGGTCGAGAGCGCGAGCGATGCATACAGATTGAGCACGGAGCATGGCGCCACCGGCGTGCAGCCGCCCACGCAGCTCGTGGACAGGTGCGCTTAGCCCTGCCTCTGCTGTTGCCGTGCTCGCTGGGTGTAGGGGCGTAGATTTCTGTTCCTCGTGCACTTCAAACGGAAATGGAAGAGGCTGGAAGTTAGACGAATAAGTACTTTTTTCTTCTGCAAAGGAGGCTCCGACGGCTCCCTCACCCTTGAGCTCGCGGGCAAGGCTGGCTGCAGGAGCGTGTTTGACTTATGGCAGGTCGTGTGGGAATTCCGTAGGTCGGATTGTGCTGGCGTCCAGGAGGACGTCCGTGGCTTGTTTCTGCGTGGGATAGAATGTTGTGGATGCGCCGGTGGCGGAGTAGAGCAAGAGGCGAGTGCGACTGAAAGCTATTTTGGGCGGAGGAGGTTGAGGCTGAGATTGAGGTCGACAGGCCGGTAAGCCAGCAGTGGGAAGCAGGCGGAGCCACCCAAAGCAGCAGCAGCAGCAGCAGCAGCAGCAGCAGCAGCAGTAAGAAGCAGTGGCAGGAGCTGAAGCAGCAGCAGAATCAGCTGCAGCAACAGCACCAGAAGTAGCAGCGACAGCAGCAGAGGCAGCAGCAGAGGCAGCAGCAGAGGCAGCAGCAGCAGCAGCAGCAGCTGCAGCAGCAGCAGCAACGACAGTAGCCGCAGCAGCAGCCGCAGCAGCAGCAGTAGTGGCACGAATTTCACGGCTTCACTGCCTCAAACTGGTAACTCTGTCAGGTTGTGATGAAGCCAGCAGACTGCTGGTTCAGTGAGCAGCCAGAGTGCCCAACTCCCTCAGTACGAGCGAGGAAGAGCAGTCAAGCAAGGAGGGTGGTGGGATCGCAATGATGAAGAAGCGGAGACTGCTGAGATTCAACGAATCTGTTTACAGTTCCTGGCATGAAGCATGTGGTCCCACTCCAAGGGATAGAGGAGGAGGGGTCGCGCCTGTTCACCCTGTTGGGCATGCTTTGCGGTCCCAGTGTTCCCCACAGCTCCTGCATGCTCCTCCACGCCGCCGTTCGCTCGGCATCGGCAGCTGTTGCTTCACACCCACTACCTTCGCCATGGTCATGGTCCTTGACATGGTCATGATCACGGTCACAGTCACGATCCCGATCATGGTTATGGTCATGGAAGCTAGCATGCGCAGCCGCTTCACTGCTGTGAGCACTGTCAGTGTAGCACCATTCGAGTCCTCTTCTGGCTATGGCCCTCCTCACCTTCTGCACTGGAGAGACATGCTCTCACCTTCTGCCATGCTTGCACTGGAGAGACATGCTTGCACTGGAGAGACATGCTTGCACTGGAGAGACAGCTGCAGAATTGCTCTATGTGAAGCTTTGGGAAGGCTTGGGGTCTGGTTGGTTGGTTGTTCGGTTAGTCGGTCGGTCCGTCGGTCCGTCGGTCCGTCGGTCCGCCGGTCCGCCGGTCTGCCGGTCCGCCGGCCCGCCGGTCCGTTGGTCCGTCAGTCTTCGGTCCGTTGGTCCGTCCGTCGGTCTCCGGTCCGTTCGTCGGTCTCCGGTCCGTCCGTCGGTCGGTCGGTCGGTCGGCCAGTCGGCCGTTCGGCCGGTCAGTCGGTCGGCGGGTCGGTCGGCCAGTCGGTCGGTTGGTGGGCCGGTCGGCCCGTCGGTCGGTCCGTCCGTCGGTTTTTGGTTGGTCAGTAGGTCGGTCGGTCGGTCTGTCGGCCGGTCGGCGGGTCGGCCGGTCGGCGGGTCGGCCGGTCGGTCGGTCGGTCGGCCGGCCAGTCGGTCGGTCGGTGGGCCGGTCGGCCTGTCGGTCGGTCCGTCCGTCGGTTTTTGGTTGGTCGGTAGGTCAGTCGGTCGGTCGGTCGGTCGGTTGGTGGGCAGCAGGTTTTGTGAGGATCATTCTTTCACTTCCCCCCTCTGGGGTAGGGAGTGTGGGGCATAGGGAATGGGGAGGGGTCCTGGTGGGGAGAGGACAGGACTAGGCAGAAGATATAGGGAGATAAGAAAAAGTGGGAGGGGGAATTTGTGGAGTCTTGGATCTCAGAATTTTAGAGGGAGGAAATTTGGGGAATTGTGCAACTTGGGGACTGGGTAGGGAACGGGAGGGGGGAGGGGGTGTAACTCTACCTTGTGACCACCCCACCTGGCATGTGCTGTTGGACCTGGCTGTAGTGCACAGAATTGTGAAGTTGGCAGTTGGTGCACACTGCAGACTCGCGCATTTAACACTTTCTTTTGTGTGCCCATGTTGCTATGCGCATGCAGCACAACAGGCCAAACAACGACTGTTGCGGAGGTCGCCCTCTACGGCGACGTGGTCCTGAGGTACGTGGAGGAGGCTGACACTATAGCACCCACAGCTGCTGCCGCGTCCGCGGTGGCCAAGCAGCCGCGCACGCTTCTCCCCAACTATGCGCCGGCCAGCAACGGCGTGACGTCGTACGGGCTCACGCGGCTCGACCACGCGGTCGGCAACGTGCCGGAGCTGCTGCCCGTGGTGCAGCGCATCGTGGGCTTCACGGGCATGCACGAGTTTGCGGAGTTCACGGCGGCAGACGTGGGCACTGTGGACAGCGGGCTCAACTCCATGGTGCTGGCCAACAACGAAGAGACGGTGCTGCTGCCGCTGAACGAGCCCACGCACGGCACCCGCCGCAAGAGCCAGATCCAGACGTACCTGGAGCACAACGAGGGCCCCGGCCTGCAGCACTTGGCGCTCAAGTGCCACGACATCGTGCACACGCTGCAGGAGATGCGCGCGCGCTCGCAGCTGGGGGGGTTCGACTTCATGCCGCGGCCCAGCGAGGGATACTACCGGGACCTGCAGAAGCGAATCGGGCGGCTGGAGGACGCGGGGCTGACGGAGAAGCTGGTGAAGGAGTGCGAGGCGTTGGGCATCCTGGTGGACCGCGACGACCAGGGCACGCTGCTGCAGATCTTCACGCGCCCTGTTGGAGACAGGTTGGCGCGCTTGTGCTTGCAGGGTTGGGGGGTGAAGGGCATGCGGGGGAGGGGGGGGGAGAGGGGGAAGTGCCCAAGGGTGAGGCAGTGGGTTTGGGGGGGGGGGGATCCTCGAGAAATGTTGTAACTAGTAATGGTGTGAGTACATCGTCTGGTGAACAGGTTTATGGAAGAGTGTCATGGTGTGTTACTTTCCTGAAATGGGGCTCTCGGAGGTGGCTGCCCCTGTCATCCATGCCACCTCTCTTCTCGCGCGATGTGGTGCAGGCCGACGTTGTTCCTGGAGATCATCCAGCGGGTGGGGTGCATGGAGAAGAAACCGGATGGCACGGAGGAGCAGCGGGGCGGCTGCGGCGGCTTTGGCAAGGGCAACTTCTCCGAGCTGTTCAAGTCGATTGAGGACTTCGAGCGCACACTGGATGGGCCGCGTGCCTCCGGCCATGCCGCACAGACTGCTGCTTGATTGGAGGCGAGCTCTCAACTCCTGACAGTGCTTTTTTGCTTTGGGGTGGCTCGCTTTTGTCTGCGCGCATTCCACCCAGCCCAAACTGCAAGGACTGAAACAAGAGTGTAGCGAGTGTTGTCAATTTTGCCCTCGGCAACATTTTGTGAGTTGCCAGCCGACGTGGAGGCTTCCTCTTTCTCCTCTTGGTAGAAGATGGGTGTTTTTTTCTCAGAGGGAGTGATGTGTTGGATGATTGCGATGGAGTTGTACAAAGTCTTTGCGGGATCCTGGCTCTGGATGGCAACATTGAGACGTTCTCACTATTCGCATGCATTCCATAGATGGATAATGTGATCGATTGCATGCTCCACTCTTGACTTCATTTCGCACCTTCTCGTTCTGGACACAAGGGACACAAGCACTTTAGAGCACAAATGAAATCGACATGAAGCAAACCTTTCGAGCAGTGAAGCAAGACACATCAGAATGGAGAGACTACAATGTTGACATAACAAGTAGTCGTCTGCTTACCTTCCTCATCGGACATTGTCTCTACTTCTGTCTTTACCTTCAATGAATGTTCTTTGCGAAAAGTCGAGCAAAATGGATAGGGTGAAATAGCTCAAATACCCATAAAATGCACAGCGTGACTCTCATCCGCCCGCTGTTTAGAAGAAAACCAACCATTTGCCCATGGTTCGGAAGAAAGACAACCATCCGTCCACCATGCGTTACAAAAGCAACCATCCGCCCAGCCTCCGCAACAAAATAAACTAGCCGCCCACCCCTTTCTTCTGAAAGACAGCTAGGAAGCTGTCTTTCAGAAGAAAGACAGCTAGCGTGGCAGTACAAGCCGACCAGCTGACTCACTAGCACACACAGGCAGAGGTGAGAACAGCAAGGGGTAGGCTAGGGACACAAGTACAAGTGTCAGAAGCTGCAAATGTTGAATTGTGCAGAGAGAAATGACAACTGAGGCCAGAACAGCCTAAATAGTGTCACAGCCCTAGTGCACAGACGCGGCGCACAAGGGCGTTATTTTCTAGCAGGACAATACAGTGGCAAAACCACAGTTTTGACCATAACTCCCTGTAGACACGTCAGAACGACGAGCCGTTTGAACCAGAATGGCCGCATCAACAAAATCTAGGTCTTGATAGGCTGCACGCCTATGTGCTGTCCCACAGCACGAATCTAACAAGTACGAGAGTCTTCTCGGCGCCACTCGCTACCAGCCGCCGGTCTTCTGCCACCGTCGCTAGTCTCAGGGATCTGCACGTGAATGGACATGAGCCGAGGGGTCACCGTAAGCCGTGTACGACACACACAGCAACATCTTCATGCTGGATCACAGCATGTGTTTTGGACCTGACATGGGAAAAGGTGCAATGGTGCATCCATCAAAGACATAGTGAATGACAAAAATCATGTCATCCACCAATGCTACATGGTATGTGGCGAAAACATGACATTCTTTTAGCGTTTTTGGGTTCCTAAGGTATTTTTCGTGTAACATTGGCATACGTGTTATTTTATAAACGGCATGGTCATATGTGTTATTTTGTGCACAACAGTGGTATATCAGCCATATAGTTCCAAAAAGGGTGAAATAGCCCAGATACCCATAAAACACGAAGTGTGACTCTCATCCGCCCGTCGTTCAGAACAAAAGTAACGATCCGCCCGTCGCTCGGAAGAAAAGCAACCAGCCGCCCGTCGCTGTACAGGAAAGCAACCAACCACCCGTGGTACTTTCGCTTATCAAGGAGTACCGGCACCTGCGTTATATGCGTTGCATCGTGGGCATGATGTTACTTTTTATCCTGTGAATTCGATTTTCGCCTTTTCATTTCCGCAGTCCGTACAACAAGACGCTGCATGCCCTTCAATGCGACTGTAAATGTGTCTACATATATTCACATAAACTTGGTTCGCTGTTCATCCAGGTCGCGTAGGAAGGGGTACTTGATTTTCCATAAGATTATAGGTCGTCCGCTGCCTTCTACGTTGGTTCTCCTTTGCCATGCTGACGTTGCGTACACTCTTAAACAATAAGTCGTATGAAACACCGCCTGCATGCCGAGATGCCCGCCTGGCTGCCGAACCTGCACGTGCGCAAATGGAGGGGCACCAGTGACCTGTGACCCTTGTCGCATGTGTGTAGTGCACGCGGCTTGGTTGCAAAACCTGTCCATGTATGCTGGCATGCGGATGGTCCTTAACATGCGTTGGCACAACTGAGAGTGAGCGTGAGCATGGACGGGGGGTTAGCGACACCCCCCCCCCCCAGGGTGTCATTTCGGCCTGTGCAGCGCCGAGGTGCGGCTATGCAAGGGTTCCGTGTGTTCGCGGCGAAGAGACAACATGGCGCTCTCTCTCCTCATCAAGCGAGGTGAGTTCATGTGCAGGGTACGTCAGGAATATATTGTGTTGAGAAAATGCCAATGTACCCATTCTTCGCGCCATGGCGCCCCAGACCCGGGGCAGTGCCCGGAGGGCGGAGGCATCTGCCTCCACCAGTCCGGTCCGTGCAGATCCCACACAGCCGCCCCGTCGCACACGGATCTCATGTGCCCAGGCATTGCGTCCTACGACTGCTGTGCTCTCACAACCGCGCGGCCCTCTGACACGAGGACGGGAGGTCTCCACCGGCAAGGGGGGCTTGCTCGTGGCGGCTAAGTTTTGCGTGCCACGGCAGGTACCTCCCCGTCATGTGGCCTCGCCAGCAACAGCCGCCACAACTTTGTCCGGTTCTTCAGACCCAAGGCGGCGTAACCTTCAACGGCCGAACCCACCGACGGCTGCGGGGTGGCGCCCCACAGGCGTGGGTGTGGCCCCGCCGGTTGCACTTCCCGATGACCCGACGGCTGCTGCACGTCCCGCTGCACGTCCTGCGCCACCACGAGCTGCACGACCTGAGGCACCATCTGCAGCACCACCCGCTGCCTCTCCCGCTGCAGCACCCGTTGCTGTACCCGCTGCTGTACCCGCTGCTACACCCGCTGCACCACCCGCTGCACCACCCGCTGCACGATTTGTGGCCCGACCCGGTGCAGCACCCGCTGCACTATCTGCGGGACGACCTGCGGTACGGCCCGCCGCACGACCACCTCAGCAACGCGCCTATCGCCCTGTGGACCATGGTCTTTCGCCAGCACCTCCTCCAGCGCTGCCGCAGTTCACGGCACACCACGATTTCATCCGTCAATCAGGTGCCGAGGAAGAAGTCTTCTTCTGGCTGAACAGAGACCGTGATTATGAGGAATGGGAAAGATGTTTCGACAAAGAGGCTGCCGAGAGCATGCGGTTGTTTTGAATGGACCCACGCTCCCCGGAGCAGACCGAGGCTCCTCCTTACACACAATCGTGGGCAAGGCACCGTGTCATTTGTCCTAGTGCCTCCACTGGTAATTTGTGTGTTCTGGGTTTTATTTGCTTCACTGTCATCTTGTATTGCGCGCCTGCTCTGGCCCTTCAGTAGGGCACATAGTTGTCTTTGCGTACCCAGTGTTTGCATAACATTGTTTTCACATCTTGTTCTTCGACAGCTTCCGGCCCACTCCCGACTGACGACTATGCTTTGCGTTCTGCTCATCGTCTCCTATTGCAGCCACGTCCGATAGCTCGCCCGATTCTACGATGAAGAAAAGGATGGCAGATGGTGACGACATGGTGGAGGGCAAGAAGTTTCGCAACATGGCGGCCTGTAGAGCGGCCACAGAAGACTACGCGGTGGCGAACCGCTTTGGGCTTCAGTGGGTGCGGAGCGAGCCCGGACGGATCGACGTGCGCTGCGTGGAGGCCGTCAGACGTGGTTGCGCTTGGCACGTACGCGCAGTTGTCTCTTCCAAGCTTGGGGCGGTGAAGCTGTCCCACGTGACAGAGGGCCACTGTTGCACCCCGACTATTGGCCGCGGGAGCCCCGCCCGTACCACACGTTGGATTGCCCGGCACATCTCGCAGCAAATGGCGCGGGATCCGACAACGCCTCCTGCCACGCTCAGGGCCATCATCAAAGAGGCATCGGGTATTCAAGTGGCCAAGAGTACTCTGTACCGTGCTAGAACAATTGCCCAGGCCTACCACATGGGTCACACGAAGGCGAAATCCTAGGCCATGTTTCCAGCCTTGTGTCAGGAGGTACGTCCCGCCACGTACGTGGCATGGTTTGTCACGTTGTCCGTCATCTTTGTACTCATTTTCCAGTTCATAGTTGTGACACCATCGTTATGTGTCCATGCAGCTCAAACGTGTTGACCTGGCAACGCATGTTGTGGCGGAGCAGGACGCACAAAACAAGTTCAAGTGGGCCTTTGTGGCCCCTGGCGCCACTCGTCTTGGCTTGGAGTATAACAGGAGAATCATGACAATGGATGGAACGGTTTTGAAGAACGGCCACAAACAGGTCATGTTGGTCGCGCTGTTTTTTTATGCAAACGACCACGCATGCCCGATGGCGTGGGCTCTGGTCTCCAGTGAGAACGACGAGACATGGATGTGGTTTTGCGAGCACCTAGCTCGAGCTTACCCCTCCGCTTGTAATGCAAGCACAGTCATTGTTTCGGACCGTGAAGCTGGACTGGCGAAAGCGATTGCAAGACATTTGCCGGGCGCAACACACACTTACTGTGCATGGCACCTCCGCAGAAACGTTCAGCAGAAGTACGGCAAGAAGGCGGCATACTGGGCATACAAGTGCGCACAGGCACTGACACACGAGCAGTTTCACCGAGCATTACGTCATCTGCGGGCAGTGAGCGAACGAGCTGCGGACTACCTCATCCCAGGCCGGGACGGAAACGGTGGCATACCACTGCAGAAATGGACGTCGTACATGTGCCCCGTGCCTCGCGGGGGGCACATTACCAGCAATGCGTCAGAGTCGCTGAATGCTCGTCTGAAGAGCCTGCGCAAGCTGTTCCCGTTCTACTACTTCCTGCAGGTGTACTACTTCGTGCAGGGAATCATGGCGCAGCGTCGCGAGCAGATAGCCAAGTGCAGCGAGCTTCTTGCCCCAGCTCCCGCAAAACGCCTGCTTCACAGCTCCGCAGTTGCACGTGACTACGATGTGGTCATGGAGGGGCCGTCGTCGGCAATGGTTCGTGGCCCCACTCATGTGCTCCGGCACGTGAACCTGGCCATGGGAACCTGTGACTGTCATCGGTGGCGGGAGTTTGGCCAGCCATGCCATCATGCTTGTGCGCTCATGATGGAGGTGGGTGTGGACCCGACTGCGCACGTCAGCCGCGGACAATCAGTGCTGTATTGGAGCCTCACGTACGAAAACCCTATGCCTACACTGAGTCCAGCCGGACTGAAGCAACCTTCCCCGCCAGGCTGGGGCCAGCCAGGTCCGCGGCGTGGCCGCGGTCGTCCGAGGAGCGCTCGCATGGAGCGTGCGCCGCTGCGGAAACGCAACTTCATCTGCCCGAGGTGTGGCCGCAAGGGGCACACCAAAAAGAGCTGTCCAAACCCACCTGCACCACGGCCTCACGAAGCGGCAGCTGCACTACGAGCAGAGAGAGAGGCAGCAGCAGGGACTGTAGGTGCTCCTGCTGCGAGAGAGGGAGGGGCTGGGCGAGACGAAGGGGAAGCTACGGACGACAGTGACACGTCCGACTACGACCCGGAGGGTGAACCCAGGGGGTCGTCGACGGACGACGAGGTTGGTGAGGCAGGCGCAGATGACTTCGACGACAACGTGTCCGACAGTGACAGTGACGACTCCCTGGGGTATGCGGCGGAGCCTGAGACCGGACTGCTGACACAGGAACAGCACGACGCTGAAAGTGCCAGGTTCATGGAGGAGCATGGCGGAATGGAGGAACATGGAGAGGAAGACACAGGAGAAGAGGGGGATGAAGACGAGGCTGATGATGAAGGCGAGCAAGACATCCGGCACGACGACATAAGAGGCTTGGATGCTCTCGGAATCTAAGGTGAGATATTGAAGTAGTGTTGTCTGCATTGTGTTCTGGAACTCTGCAAGTCATGCATACACGGACATGCATTTCATAACTACAATTTCATGTCTCTGTGCAAGGGTGCAGGGAAGCATGCCATGAACTTAGACCAAGCGTGGAAGGAAGAACAAGTCTGACAAAGCCTTGGCTGACACTCTGCTATGCTTGGCCAGTGTGCTGCCTACGTCTGAGCTGAACAATGTTGTGTGCTTGTGTCAGTTGTCTTTGTCATGTTTAGTCTAGTGCTTTCACATCGTGTTTCAACATCCATCCCCAATCCATGTAGTCGTACTGGCCGTTCAAGAAGTGTGATTAAACTCAAGGTACTGGTGTTGCATTACGTAATAATGAACACAGTTAATTAAGACTACTTTCACAGACGAGCCACAATGACGTGTGCAATGTACAAAAGCGAGATGACAGTCATTTGTATAACTCTCTTTCATTGTCCTTGTTTCAACATGGATTGCACGGTATTCCCGGGAGCAGTACCTCTTCTGAATTCTTTTCTTTGTGGAGCTAGTACTTGTTACTTGCTGTCGAGGTTGGACACGGAATGGAGGCGTCTACAAGTCCATGTGTACTACAGCACGTGCCCAGAACCATTTCATATGGGTGTTCTATCAGAGTTCACTCCCGAAGAAGTGTTCTATGATGTTGAAGACGAACTTGAAGAAGGCACGGTCATTCATCCGGTTCCTGCACAGGCTTCGGCCAGGCCTGTGCCCTTGTGCCCCATGTGCGACATTATTGGATGGATCCATACACTACCCCCACAATTCCAGCGGTGGATTGTGAACGGCAAACCAGGTCCGTTCCAGTGACCAAAGGGTGGTTGAATGTAGTGATGTTGCAACAGAGAACTGAACGTCTGCTTCATTCACATGTTCAACGGTGGACAACATGGATTTCTGCATGTGAGAAGGCCCTTCACGTTTGAAAACATGCACATGTGCTCCAAGGTATTCAAATGAAGCCATACATTGCCTTGTGCAGCAGATGTCTTCATACTGTGATGTACAACACCCTTACGTGCACAAGTTAGAGTACGTTTTCCACGCAGGCGCAATAGCGAGCTTCCAAATTTCAATGTGCTGCATTACCCAGTTGTTAGTGTATGTCACCATGGAGGGCACATTGCATTCATTAGTAAGATACCTGACATGTCAGATTTAAATTGGATCAGAATACAACAAGAATAACATGTAATTTGGATATAAAACGTGTTGTCAAAATTTCACATGTACCCTATCCTACAACACAGTCCGCGGTCAGAGTCAGGCACACCATACAGGATCCGGATGTACCCATGGCTGCCAGTGTGTTGGGCACCACATAGGAACCCTGAAGCTCCTTCACGTTGGAAAACATGCACATGTGCTCCAAGGTATTGAAATGAAGCCATACATTGCCTTGTGTTGCACATGTCTTCACAGTGTGATTTACAACACCCTTACGTGCACAAGTTATAGTACGTTTTCCGCGCAGGCGCAATCGCGACCTTCCAAAAGTGAAAGTGCCACATAACCCACTTCTTTGTGTATGTCACCATGGAGGGCACATTGCATTCATGTGTAAGATAGCGGACATGTCAGATTTAAAAAGGATAAGAATATTAATACAATACCCGGTACGTTGGATGTAAAACGTGTTGTCAGAGTTTCACGTCTACACAATCCTACACCACAGTCCGCGGTCAGAGTCTGGCGCACCAAAAAGGATCCGGATGTACCCATGGCTGCCAGTGTGGTGGGCACCAGATAGGACGGCAATGTGGCCACTTCACACCCATGATGCCGCACATATCGAATGGATGACTTGGAGGTGGGCCCATATTCTTCTAGTCCGAGCGGCTTTTTATGTTGTTCCACGCGACCCATGCATCAAACTGGTGCATGCGGGGTCGTGGAGGAAGTAGTTCGCCCCATGGACCATATCGAGGAGCATCCGGTCCTCCGTCCCACAACTGGAGCGGCGGCATCGGACGACCTCGCAGCTTCAACGGATCGGAAAGAGCCATGTTTTCAAGCGAAAACGATGCAAGTGAAGGAGAAGTAGAGATAGCACGAGTGGTGACTTCTACAGTTGAGAGAAACCCGTGGTTCACCAATGAAACGCGTCTACAACACTCCTTGTCCTCTCAAAAGTTTCCGTCTACAATCTCGCACACCAGAGTGGGTCTGGATGGACCCACGGCTGCCAGTGACGCGGGCACCATGCAAAACGGCGATGCGGCGGTTTGACACCCATGAGCCAGCACATGGTGTATGGGTCTGCTGGACATGGGCCGAGTCCTTTGGAGTCCCACATGTGCTTGATGTTAAGCCACCCGATCCACGCATCGTACAGGTCCATGTGGCTAGTATCCTCGACAACACCCGCCCACATCTAGAGCGGGGGCAACGGACGCCCCTTCAGCGACAAGTGATGCAAGGACGCCATGGCCTGCGATTGAATACAACGTCGTGAACGACAACTTACCAATTCACCGTAGAGTAACGTTATGAACTCCCTTTATGCGCTCGGTTCGAGCTACAGTTGGCCTTTCGTATCCTTTCCAGTACGTCACATCCAAAGTGGTCGTTGTCGCTAAAAAGGTGGCGGTTGGCGTACTGCCTAGTCATCCACGCTGACGACGATGTCGTCAGTTGGCTATGGCGGCGCGATGTCATTCGTCAGAAACATGTGCGATGACATGTGTCCTATGCCTCCACGCACGCAGAGTTCTTTTGCAACTGCTGCACAAACGTTCAGCAAAATGTGTCGAACCTAGGCCCGACAAAGCAAGGTTTGTGCACAATATTTTTCCAACGACCTCCGTCTGCCGCACCACCGCCGGAGGTTTGGTGATGGACCTGCGCTTAAACAAAGGGGTTCCGCTCCGTTACTATTCAAGACTAAGAGAACAGTGCGTGGGCTACGGAGCTATTAATTTATCTCCATTCCCGTATGAGTAATTTTTTCAACCGCGTGGGCAGCTCGTTGCTTTCTCGCTCGGCGTTGATACCTGCGTTATTTTCGACGGTCCATTGATACCTGCGTTATTTTTCGACCGACGACGGGCGAATGAGCTATATAGTTCCAAAAACTGGGAATATCGTGACCGAACCCTTCCAAAAATTGGGTTTCGGTGACTTGTGTTGGTTTGTGTGGCTTCCACCCGTCACGACTGACGCCGATGGATTATCCATATACCCACGTTGGTGGTATATGGAAGAGGTGGGCGTGACAACACGACTGTTGGTTTGTGTGGCTTCCACCCATCACGACCGACACTACTACTTTACCGATATACCCACATTCGGGGTATATGGCGGAGGAGGGCGTGACGCCAAGACGGGCCTCCGAACTGCACCGAGACTTCTCCAACACCTACGATAGCGTCGGCGAGACCCGCTCGATGCGTTCCGGTAGCCCTGTGGGCTTGTCGGGAGCTAGGAGAGTTTTCTCGGTGGGTTGAGACCCGCACACTCGATGGACTACATCGGTGCGACGAGGAGACCCGATGGCTGTTGTGGGGCTTCCGATGTTCGGAAAGCCGTGTGTGATGTCTGGACGCTGATTCTGAGATTTTCTGGCACTGTTCCTATTTTCTCGGTGGTCGAGACCCGGGTACTTGGAGAGCTGTTCCGATGCCTCGAGGAGACCACCGTTATTGTTATCGTGGTGTACGCAGTGTGTTCTCCCCGCTGACCCGTTTGGGCTCAGCAGGGATGACGGGGCCCAGTGCGGCTAGCTGTCGACGCCCCTACTTAAGCCCGCTAGGGGCTCATTTGTAATCTCTCCTTGTTCTTTATATTCAGCNGGAAAGCCGTGTGTGATGTCTGGACGCTGATTCTGAGATTTTCTGGCACTGTTCCTATTTTCTCGGTGGTCGAGACCCGGGTACTCGGAGAGCTGTTCCGGTGCCTCGAGGAGACCACCGTTATTGTTATCGTGGTGTACGCAGTGTGTTCTCCCCGCTGACCCGTTTGGGCTCAGCAGGGATGACGGGGCCCAGTGCGGCTAGCTGTCGACGCCCCTACTTAAGCCCGCTAGGGGCTCATTTGTAATCTCTCCTTGTTCTTTATATTCAGCGTTCCAGACTTAGCCAAATTCTTGCCGTCTTGCATCGCACTCACACACAGAGCTCATGTTCGTTTTTGCATGGGCCTGCATGCCCTGAAATTATTTCCAATTTGGTAACAGAGCATAGGGGGGGCGTGTGAGCAGCAAAAGCAATAGCAGTGGGCGGAACGTAAAGAGAACGCGCCACGTGGCGCCACGTCGGCAGTAGCGTGAGGGAGCGCAAAGCGACTGTACGCGAACGCCACAGGGGCGGTGAGCCGCGCATAGAAGCACTAGCGACTGCGGCGTCAACAGCAAAAGCAGCAGCAGCAGCCACTGCAGCAGCGACGGCAGCAGCACCAGCGTGCAGCAGCGTCGGCAGCAGCAACAGCGGAGTGCAGCAGTAGCAGCATATAGCAGCAGCAGCAGCAGCTACTGCAGTAGCGGCGGCAGCAGCAGTAGCGTGCAGCAGCGACGGCAGCAGCAGCAGCAGCGTGCAGTAGTAGCAGCCGCGGCGGCAGCAGCAAGCAGCAGCAGCTACTGCAGCAGTGGCAGTAGCAGAAGCAGCGTGCAGCAGTAGCAGCCGCGGCGGCAGCAGCAAGCAGCAGCAGCAGCTGCTACGCAGAGCAGCAGCAGCAAGAGAAGCAGCAGCAGCACCAGAAGCAGTAGCAGTAGCAACAACTGCAGCAGCTGCACCTGCCGCTGCAGCTGCGAGGAGGGCCTCGCAGCCCTCCTCTGATCGGGGGGGGCCTCTGAGGGGGCCCCGCTCGCACCCCCCCCCACCCTTCCTCCTCTTCTTAGGGGGGGCCTCGGAGGGCCTTGCCGAGCCCCTCCGAGGGGCCCTTCGGAGGGGGCCCGTCGGCCTCTTGGGCCCCCTCGGCCCCATCGGCCCCGTCGGCCGACCGACGGAGGGGGCGGGTCAGAGGGGCGGACAGGACCCCCCCCCCGCTCCCTCCTCCCCCCCAACACCCACTCGCTCACTCGCTCGCTCAGCGAGCAAGGGAACGAGCATGCACGGGAGGGAGAGCCGGACAGGCCGGACACCCCCCCCCCTTTCCTCATTTTCTCCATTCGCCCACCTTCCGGGCAATCGAGAAAAGGAGGGGGGCAAGTAACAAA
The DNA here is from genome assembly GCA_023375785.1 of Penium margaritaceum. Lineage (NCBI taxonomy): Eukaryota > Viridiplantae > Streptophyta > Zygnematophyceae > Desmidiales > Peniaceae > Penium > Penium margaritaceum. The sequence continues at coordinate 111,375 of SZWC01004675.1, read as the reverse complement.
AAACACAAAAAGGGGTACGCCAAAAAGAAAAAAAAAGAAAAACAAAAGAAAGAAAAAGAAAAAAAGAGAAAGGCAAGGGCTTCAGGCGAGCAAAGGGGAGAACCAAAACAAAAAAAGTGGGTGGTGGGTGAGGGCAAAGAAAAAGAAAAACAAAAAAGGGGGCCTGAGGACTAGAGAATACCGACAGAATAAAAACACCAAAAAGAGGTTCATCTTCCAACTACCACCGCCGCAACAGCCACAGCTTCATAGCTGCAATAGCAGCATCAGGCGGTGGAGTGTCGACGACTACTTTGTGCGGCGGCTGCGCGAGAGCTTGGCACTTTCGCCTTCAGAGCCGACAACGGACTGTCGTCGGCAGCGATCTCCGCTTAGAGACGCGTCGTGGACCGGCGTCTTCCTGGGGCCCGTGGATTGGTGCGCGCACTTCACCCCGTAGGATCGACAGCGGATTCGAGTCTTACCAGCTCCGAGGGCTGGGTCGTCTACCGCTTGGAGCAGCAGCCACACCTGCAGCCGCTACCCCTTCTCGTCTTGGAGCAGTCTTCGCTCCATTAGTGGCAGCAGCATTAGTGGCCGCAGTTAGTCGGACTGTAGTCTCTGGGCGTGCTGTGGTAGTGCAGCTCTTCCCGTTTGGTCACGTTTGCTGACCCGGACGCCGTGACCTCCAAGAGTGACAGTACCTACTGGCCTCATTCTCTCCCGTTGCTTGGTGTTTACCACCGGGAGTAGGTGCCCTCGGTGCCTATCCATCCTCCAGCGCACGACATGAGTGCGCGGACATCTGAGCAGGCGCCCTGCGCGTTTGCCTGCTACTACTGTGGTGATGGACGTCATGGTTGGCGTCCCTGTTGGACGCGCCCTCCCGGCTGGCATCCACCTTGGCTGCAGCCTCGTCCGAGCCTGCGTCCTCCACAGCACACAGATCTGCCGGCGTTGGTAGATCCCCTATCAGGACCTCTGGCAAGCATATTCGCCGAGATCCACGGCCTGCGGCAGACGGTGCAGCGGCTTTGTGACCTCGTTGTCACTGAGCGTGCTTCTGCTACTCGTTCGTCGACGGCCTCTTCGACCACATCTCCTCCTTCTTCATCCGATGATGTCCCTTCCGCTTAACCTACCAGCCAGTCCCAGGCTGCCACCATCCTTTCGCTCCTCCACTCTGCTGTGACCAC
>SZWC01004675.1:83429-104905 GCA_023375785.1 Penium margaritaceum | reverse complement strand
AGTAGTAGCAGCTTCTACGCATAGTAGTAGCGGAAGCAGTAGCAACAGCTACCGCAGCATTTGCACCTGCCGTCGCAGCTGCTGCTGTCGAAGCGAGGAGGGCCTCGTCACCCTCCTCTGAGCCCCCCCCCCCTCCCCCCCCCACTTCTAAGGAGCTCCCTCGAGCCCCCTAAGAGGGGACCCCTCGGAGGGGGTTTTTGGCTCGCCGAGCCTCCCCTCTCAAGGGGGCCCTCGGAGGGCTCCATCGAGCCACCTCTGAGGGGCCTCTCAGAGGGGCTCATAGACCCCATCGGCCTCGTTGGTCGACTGACGGAGGGGCCGACAGCGGAGAGGGGCGACCCCCCCTTGCCACCCGCTCACTCTCTCACTCAGCAAGCGAGCAAACAAGCATTGCACGGGAGTGAGGATACCCCCCTCTTCCCCCTCCATCTCCTACTTTTTTCGTTGCCCGAGATTAGGGGCAATCGAGAAAAGGGGGGACGAGAGAAAATAATACATACGGGGTGCACTTGCGAACGAGTGAAAAAGAGAAAAAAACCCAAAAGAGGGGATTGAGGGCAAGAAGAGGGGGGAGCAAAAAAAAGGGACATAGAGGAAAACAAAATCGTACAACTACTACCACCGCAGCAATAGCAGTGGCGGGCGGAGTTGCAACGACTACATAGTGAGGGGAAATTGCAGCTGCGTTTGTAGTCCCTCCTTCTCCGCCAACAGCAGATTGTCATCGCCGGCGGTTTCTTTTTTGAGACGCATCGTGGACAAGGGTCTCCCTGGGGCCCGTGGATTGGTGTGCGCACTTCACTTTGTAGGATCGATGGCGGATTCGAGTGTATGCATCTCCGAGGGCAGGGTCATCTACTTCTTGTAGCAGCAGCCACACTTGTAACCGCCATCCCTTCTATTCTTGGAGTAGTCTTTGCTCTATTAGTGGCACCAGCATTAGTAGCCACAGCTAGTCAGACTCCATTCTCTGGACATACTATGGTGGTGCAGCTTGTCCCGTCTCGTCACGTTTGCTGACCCCGACGTCGTGACCTCTAGGAGTGACAGTACCTACTAGTCTCATTCTCTCCCGTGGCTTGGTGTTTACCACCTCGACTAGGTGCTCTCGGCACCTATCCATTATCCAGTGCACGAGGTGAGTGTGCAGATAGTTGAGCAGGCGCCTTGCGCGTTTGCCTGTTATTACTATGGTGATGGACGTCATGGTTGGCATCGTTGCTGGATGCACCCTGGCGGCTGGCATCCACCTTGGCTTCTGCCTCACTTGAGCCTCCATCCTCCACAACATACGAATCTGCCAGCGTTGGTAGATCCGCTAGCTGGAACTCTGGCGACCATATTCGTTGATATCCATGGCCTGAGATAGATGGTGCAGTGGCTTTGTGACCTCTTCGTCACCGAACGTGCTTCTACTACTAGTTCATCAACGGCCTATTTGATCACATCTCCTTCACCCTCAGTTCCTTCCTGATCCGATGGTGTCCCTTTGGCTCCACCTGCCTTCTAGTCCCAGGCTCCCACCATCCTTTCGATCCTCCACTCTCCTACGACCGCGATGCCACCGCGCGATGACATGCCTTCATGTAGGCATTCTAGTCGTGTGTCCCTGCGACGTCATCATCAGCGCTCTGCACGCCGTGCTTGCGCCGGTTTTGATATATCCTCTACCTCCTTGGCTTTCGTTGCTGTACTTGTCAAGGGGGAGTGTGGTCATCGCACATTGCCTATTGTGACTGTAGCGACAGGATCCGCACTTGTGCCAGGCCGTGGTGCCCGAGCGTCAGCTCAGGTAGATTCAGGCGATACGGCGATAGCACATGACGTTGAGTATGACCCCAACATTGCGTTCATGGTGGAGACTTGCGTGTCATCAAGCTCAACTTCTACGTCCGGGCTAGATCCGGATTTTTCGGAGCAGCAGGTTACTTCACGAGGAGCGCAGGCACGGCGTCCCTGGGCGGTGCCACTCGTGGCTCCGACCGATGGCGGCCCGGCGGTGGCACAGGAGTCGCATACATATGGGGATGTGTTTACCGAAATTTTGGGGGAGAGTGTACAGAAGAATCACACCAGTCCAGCGGAGGTTGGAGTGCTTGGGACGTGCATGTCATCGAGGTTGAAATCTACGTTGGGGCAGGAGCCCAAGGTTCTGCAGTAGCAGGTTGCATCTGGAGGAGTGTAGGTCCCACGTGCCTGGGCTGTGCCACTCGCGACTCTGATCGGTAGTGGCCTGGTGGTGGCACAGAAGTATCATGCGAACCAGGATGCCCCATACGGATTTCCGGGGGCGTTGGCGAGGGAGAATCACACCAGCCCGACAGTAGTCGAAGTGCATGAGCAAAGTCGGCCGGCTGGTCTTTTAGAGGTTGAGGCATTCTTGAAAGCAGCAGTTCCGAGAGACGTCACTGAGACATGTGCTGCAGCACACACAACATCATCCACCGTGTCATCCCCATACCTGATGACCAGCTCCAGCGTGAGGAGTCGCCCATGTTCCCAGAGTCTACGGGTTCCCATACACACGACAGAGCAGCGACACACATGACGGAGTCAGATGGTGGTCCGCACTCCATTATCGAGAAGGTGGCAATGACCAGCCTTCCCGGCAAGACGGTGCGTAAGCACCAACTCCGCTTGCTGGTCGCCTTGACCGGCATTGTTGAGCAGAAGTCCTACATACCTGTGTCCACTATGGCGGAAGTCGAGGACAGTGGAGCAGATCCATACACGCGGATGGAGTCACCTCGTCAGTAGGAGCTGAGTTCTGTCCTCCTGTGTTCACCTGTTGGTGACCCTGCGGATAACATCGACACTGGGAGTGGCAGTACATGCACGGACGACATGCCCACATGCTCCACGGAATCTGACGACTCCTCCTACTCCTTCTCTCTTGGCATGCGACTGCTTGTTCCCCCTCGTGTGACAGACACGAGCCATGGTGTGGATGCGACACATGCAGCTCCATCCATTGTTCTAGCTACTCAGCACATTACGAGTTCGGTTGATGCCTAGGTGGATGCATCAGCACTGGCTCCATCGTCTTCAGCAGCAGAGATGCAGATGGACCTATACTCTCAAGTTCTGCAGTCTGCATGTGCAACATCCAGTGAGGCAGAGTTTATCCTACGCGAGGCACACATAGGCCACCTCCACATGTCCGAGGCAGGTTACACTGACCTGCAAGAGCGTCTAGTGATGCTGCAGCGAGAGGTGATGGAAGAGCGTGAGCGATTCTCAGAGCAGGGGAGCATCCCTACTATCGGCACGAGCTTTTTGCCACCAGCATCTAGTACACCCACAGTGGGGGAGGACCTTGTACCAGCTCCGAGTATGACGTCCGGTTGAGACACTATCAAAGGAGAGGTGAGCATGCCTTTGGTTTCCGCCGTCCTCATTCCTGTCGACTCCATCATCGCTCCTCCTTCTTCTGCAACTGCCATCATGTGACTTCATCTACCCAAATCACCTACCCCATCGTCATCTTTGTCCACGAGTGGTGATTTGGTTCGTCACTCCAGCCCTCCTCTATTGGTGGTACACCCTTGTGCCTTAGGGTACTTTGTCTCACCTCATAGGCTAGCTGTGCCACTTCATCCATGCTTACGTGCTGCTCGTCCATTCCCTTTCCTCCGGCGTACACAGATATACCACGGCAAAGAGGAGAGAGGAGATACTGTGTATTGGGACCCTTGGCAGTCACACGAGGACAAGTACACTCTAGGTGGTGCAAGAGCGACGGGAGGAGTCATAGCCATAGACACCACTTCATCATTGAGGATGCGAGCAGACTCGTCGTTGACTAGGGGAGCTATCCTTTTGTGATGGAAGACCACATGATGTATAGCCCAGGATCTGGTCACCTACAGTATCAGCATCTCCATGGAGGACATTGCCGCCAAGTTCATCTATCCAGGGGGAGTGTTGTGTGGACCTCAACCCGACACGACGTCATGGGAGATGCATGGCAATGGGTCCATGCTCTGCTATGAGCATACTACAGCAGCCGGCGTGTGGCTCATGCCACGTGCTTGCACAAGAACATGTGGATGGTAGCACTCTGTTGGTCGAGACCCGGACACTTGGTGGGTTGTACCAGTGTCACAAGGAGACCATGTAATTGTGTGACTTGGTGTGCGGCTATACTATGTGTGCCATGTGCATGCGAGCCGGATTGCTCATGGTGGTCGAGACCCGGACACGTTGTGACTTGCACCCGTGTTATGAGGAGATCCCCCCATGATCCTGTATGGTGGTTGATGATGCTATTGTGGCTGGCATACGGACACATGTTGGATTGCTTGTAGCGGTCGAGACCCGGGCACTGGTACCGCCTCTGTCACGAGGAGACCCTCTTGTTGTCTAACACGTGTATGATGTGCATTACACATGTTTGTGTGCGTGTGCATCACTCCTCTAATGGCTGAGACCCGGACACTTGGTGGGATGTGCCAGTTTTTAGAGAGACCTTAGATGGGTAGCAGATGTAAATGTGTGTGTTGTTGACTGGTGGAGATTGTGGTTTGGCATACGTTGTTGTTCCATGCCTTTGTTCATTTTTTCTGGCGTGGACAGCTATGTCAGCCAAGGGGAGTGTTGGTTTGTGTGGCTTCCACCCGTCACGACTCACGCTGATGGATTATCCATGTACCCACGTTGGTGGTGTATGGTAGAGGAGGGCGTGACGACACGACGGGCCTCTAGACTATACCGAGACTTCTCCAGCACCTGCAATAGCGTCGCAAGACGCGGTTGATGCGTTCCGACAGCCCTGTGGACTTGTCGGGAGGTAAGAGAGTTTTCTCGGTGGTTTGACACCTGTGCACCCGGTGGACTGTACTAGTGTGACGAGGAGACACGATGGTTGTAATAGGGCGTCCGATGTTCGGAAAGCCGTTTTGGATGTCTGGACGATGATTTCAAGTTTTTCTATTACTACTCGTATTTTCTCGGTGGTCGAGACCCAGGCACTCGGAGAGCTGTTCCCACACCTTGAGGAGACCACCTTTGTTGTTCTAGTGGTATCTGCAGTGTGTTCTCCCTGCTGACTCGTTTGGGTTCGGCGGGCGGGGGGGTGACGGGGCCCATTGCGGCTAGCTGCCGCCGCCCCTACATAAGCCCGCGAGGGGCTCATTTGTAAACTCTCCTTGTTCTTTCATGTTATGTGTTTGAGACTTAACCAAATTTTTGCCATTTTTCATTGCACTCACACACATAGCTCATGTTTGTTTGTGCATGGGCCTGCATGCCCTAAAATATTTCCAAATACTTGAACCCAAATGGATAATTGGGTGTCCCACACATGCCATAACAGAATGTTAATGTCATACCGGCATAAATCTGAAAACATGTTGACGTTTTGTTCATTTTGTTCGAATTTGCTAGTCAAACTTTTGTTGGTTTTTTCTAAATCTCTCATTGTGCTTTGTTGTGTCCTCCCAGCATGTGTACATCGGCCTGCAAATGAGTGACGGCGAGACTCGACGCTGCTTGAGTGTCGTTCGGTGGAGCCGACGCACGCTTAGAACTACATGCAGTTTGCTAGAGCTTCCTCCCTCGGGCGACGTGCTCAGGTCCATCAGCACGCTTCCTCGCAATCGGACCGCCGGCCGTCATTGCCACTGCAGATGCTGTCTGCATGCGTCCAATGCTGGATCTGATTGTACCATTGCGTCTTGAGCATCCTGCTCTGCTTAGGATCCAAATCTCATGCTAGCGTGGCACAGTTGTCACCAGGGACTAGTGAAGACATTGCCTGCATTTGGGCAGCCATAACTCCTCTTTGCTATTTCTTCTAGCTCATTCTGACTATACGACTGTGTTTGCAGCATCTGTGGTATGGTATGGTCCAGTTTTCAGGCGAAACGGATGACGCCCGTGTTTAGGGCTGTCGGCTGCCTGGCAGGGCTCACCGAGAAAACCTGCCAGCCTAGAAATAGAGCTATCTTTTGATTGGCTGGTGATCTGCGTAACAAGCTCTACACAGCTAGGGGAGGCTAGTTATTGGAGGGATCTCCCATTGTGTCATTATTCATTCCTAATAAGTTACTTCTAGTTTTCAGCTGCTTTCTGGCACTAACACTAGCGTGCACAATTATGAGTAACAAACCCAGAGCACTCAGACTTAGACTCTAGAGCGGCAGACTGAGGGAGAAGCAGACTAAGCAACAAGCGTGGAAGCCCGCACGCTGCATCAACAACGTTGCTGTCCCAACGTGCTGCCTAGGAGTTTTAGCTTGGGATCAGAGCCAAAGTGGACCAGCAGCAGCAGCAGCAATAGAAGACTGGCGTACAAGTGCCAGACAGCCCCGACGGACCCCCACACGCGCCAATCTAGGGGAAATGCTGTGTGATTTTTTCCGGCAGCATTGACCAGCCTGGTGGCGCTGTCAAAATTTTCCCCACGGCCATTGGGCCAGGGAAAACGCTGCCGGATTTTTCCCGACAGCAGTGACCCCCACGCGTGACGCAAGGAGGTGAACGGCTAGCGATGTCACGCACCACGACGATGATGCACGTCGCGACGTCAGCCAGGTGTGAGCGCGCTGCAAGCAGTAACAGCAGCAACAGCTTGTAGCAATAGCAAGCAGTGGTAGCGGCAGCCAGCATCAGCTACGCGCAACAACAGCAGCAGCCGGCAGAAGTAGAAGCTCGCGGCAACTTGCAGCAACAATAGCCCGCAGTAGCAGCAAGTAGCAATAGCTCGCAACAGTAGCAGTGTGCAACAACAGCAAGCAGCAGTAGCAGCTGGCTGCAGCTACAACAAAAGCGAGCAGTAGTCATCACTAGCCTACAATAGTCAGCGGCAGCAGTTGCAGCAGCGGCGAGCAGCAACTCAAAGTAGTAGCGGCTGCAGCTCGCACCAGTAGTGGCTGCAGCTCGCACCAGTAGCAGCTGCAACTACAGATGCTCGCAACATTCTGCTCGCAATGAGCAGCGAGCTGCAAGTAGCAATCTCGCTGCTTGCAGCCCGTAGCAAGCAGCGAGCAGCAAGCAATGAGCTCGCTGTGACGATCCAGAAAACAGAAAAGAAAAAAAAAAGAGGGAAAATATCCCCCACCCCACAGGTAGCTCTTCAGCGGCCGTAGCCACCACCACAGTCGCTGCAGCAGCCACAGCAGCCGCAACAGCACGTAGTAGCTCAACAACAGCAGCAACAGAAGCAGCAGCAGTTGTTGTTGTAGCAGCAACCGCAACAATAATAGTAGCAACAACAACAACAGTAGCAACTGATGTAGTACCAGCAGCCGCTGCTGCAACAGCAGCCACAGTAGCAACTGTAGTAGTAACAGTAGCTATAGTAGCAGTAGCAGTAACTGGAGCAGCAAACCAACAGCAGCATCAGCGGTAGTAATAGCAGCTACGGTAGTAGCAGCAGCCACCTTGCACCTGACATGGTAGCGACTCCAGCAACAACCGCTACTAACGTCAGCAATTCATAGCTGGTGTCACTACTAACATCACTACTGATGTCACCAACAATAAGAAAAAAACAATCTACAACAGGAAATCCGTAGATAATGCAGCAGCAGCTACTGACGTCACCCATCCTAGGTTGACATCATTGCAAACATCACTACCAACATCAGTAGCACACACACAAAAATACAACAAAAAAGGAAACAAGGAAGGCCAAAAATACACTATGGCTGACAATCCCAATGGGGAGGGGTCCTCCTCTTTTGGGGGGATCCCTAGCCCTCATTTCTTGCAGTAGTTGCAATAGCAGCAGCAACAGCAGCAGCAGCAACAGCAGCAGCAGCAACAGCAGCAGCAGCAGCGGTCCTTGAGCTTCGTTGCCGGCTCCTCCAGTCCAGTGGCCGCCATTGAGCAACAGTTTGCCGCACAGACGCAACAACTTGTAGCATCGCAGCCGCTGGCATCACATACACACACTAGGGTCCCGTCGCCTGTCTTTCTCTTGGGCACGCCAGCCCCACTGTGTCTGCTTTCAGGCATTACCTAGCACAACAACAAACCCAGCGCTAGTGGGAGACAGTGTCCTCAGTCCTTAGCCCCACTCTGGGTGCCGGCCGCAAGCAAAAGGACTTTGAGACCCTGCCCCCGGCCCTTCAAGCTGGCGAATAGTTTCAAAGTTGGGATCTTAGCTTCTGCATCTGGGTGCAAGATGAGGGCCTGTGGGCCTACGACACTCCTCCGTATGACTCCACCCAGGCCAACCAGATGTATGATGTTGGTCGCGCAGTACGCGCCCTCCTCCCAGTGGCTCCTCCGGCATCAAGCCTAGCCATAGAGCTCTTCCTTGGTGACTTCACCACTGGCAGGACACCAGACCCTATAGCCGCATGGCACATCCTCACCTGTCCTCATCGCCTATCCAGCGAGGCTGAGACCAGCTTTCTATTGTAGGAGTTCAACTCCCTACACATGGGGGAGACCAAGACGGTCACCTCTTACTGGCAGCGGGCTGAGGACATCCCCCGTCACCTAAGCACCTCTGATCCACCCCCTCTGGCTGGCTCCTGACCATCAAGCATGGTGCCACCGACGCGTACACCGACATTTTTGTCCTCTACTCCCAGGACGTCCTCTCCACCATGGTGGCCCAGGGTACCCTCGTGCCTTGGGCATACGAGCTTTTCCTCGGGATTGAAGAAGCTCGTATGGAGTCACACATGCAACGTACAGAGGTCCTCGCCTCCCCTGCCGTCGCCTTCGTAGTCATCGCTTTCCCCACAATAGCTACATCCACCAGCTCCTTGTTGCTAGGAAAGAAGAGGCGCAAAGGTAAGAAGAGCCAGCAGTAATAGCAGCAGCTGACCGGGTCCAGTGGTGGTGGCTCGGTCTGCCACAACTATGGCTAGCAAGGACACGGGTGGTACATGTGCCCGCTACCGATGGACGAGGCACGCATCATCGCCACCATGCATCATCGGCATGAGCGTCGTCTCGCCTCTGCCGTCGTAGCTATTGCTAGCCCTGATCCCTCTAGTCCTCCAACAGCCACACCGATCCCGCCGTCGCCAACTCTGCAGCAATATCATCCGCGGCCACGGGCACCTTCTTTTCCATCACCGGTGCAGCCCTCCTATCCAGGCTCTGGCGCTACCACTCGGTACTTAGTCTACACTCCCAGACCGTCCAACCGTGAGCGTCAGCTGGAGAAGTTCATTGTGCTCCAGCTCGGTCTGCTTTGCCCTCTCCCCAAAGCAAAGTTCAAGTTCATCACCTCCTGCCCGTTTGTCCTACCGTGCATGACTGAGACTAAGCTGCAGTTGTGTCTTTTCTCCTCGTCTATTTTGTTGTCTCCCGTGCTCTCTTCTGTCCCTCTCTGTGACAATGTCGCATGGCTTGAGGATTGGCAGTCTCGATTTGCGCCGTCGTCCACTGCGTCCGCGTCTCTTGCTTGCTACCATGTGACTGTTAGTGATTTGGCGATGCCGGTCGAGGACCTTGCCGAGACCTGGATCATCAAATTGTGGGGCCATGCATCACATGACGGCCTCTCGCAAGGCCTTCAGTATGCTTGATCCTGTTGGCAATGTGTTCGGTGGCCGGACGGGCTCCGGACAGGTATTGCCTATCCGTGGCGACGACGTCGTTCGTTTGTGTGGTCCTGCTGGTGATGTCTTTGTGACTGATGTCCTCTTCGTCCCGGGTCTCGAGCTCAGCCTCCTATCCATTGCTGCCCTTGACCGCATGAACATTGATGTTCTGCACTCACGTGGTGTTGGCACTGTATTGTTACGTTCATCCGGTCTTGTCGTTCTGCATGCCACCGCCGGTGGCAACCTGTGGCATGTGTCTCGTCTGTCCTTCGCTCCCTTTGTCTCCTCCGCGTCGGCCACCACACGCGATGTGTTTGTCACTAGCACGCTCTCACTGCAGCACAGAAGTCTCTTACACCACTGCCTTTGCTACGTCCACTCTGCTGCCGTTGATAGCATGCTCCGCACCCATCCGGCCAAGGGCCTTGACCCGAACTCCTTCCCTTGGCCGTGTCCCATAGAGTGCAATGATTGCGATCACAATAAGATGGACCGGTCCTCATACCCTCACTCTTTCTCCCGTGCATCCGCCCCTCTGGACCTAGTCCATTCCGATGTCATGGGTCCTCCCCCTAGCGAGTCCGTCGGGGAGCATAGACGCAATGTCCTCATCCTCACTGTCGTCTACTCTCGTTAACGCTTGGTCTTTTGCCTTTGGCAGAAGACTAATATCGCTCTTGCCATTCAAGACTGGCTTGTCTGTGCGGAGCACGTGTGTGGTCAGCCACTTTACCGATTTTGTTCCAATTGTAGTGGTGAGTACATGGGAGAGACCACGACTTTTCTCGCCTCCCACGGTATCCACTACGAGACGTCGGCGCATTACACACCAGCCTAGAATGGCATCTCCAAGCAGTGGAACCCCACCATGGCTAACGCCGTCAGCACCATGCAGGTCGAGTCCGGCCTCTCCAATGGCTTCTATTTCGAAGCCATGGCCTACGTGACATGGGTATGGAAACGAATTTCCCTCGGCCCTCTTCCCCACCAGTCCACGTTGTACCAACACTGGTACGGTCATCGGGCCGACCTCCGCCCCGCTCACGTTTGGCGATGTATGGTCATTGTGTGGCTGCCCGCCTCGTAGCAGGATGGCAAGCTCACCTCCCGCAGACGCCCGTGCACCTTCCTTGGTGTCTCCCGTCAATCCAAAGCTTGGTGCTTCTTGGATCCGTCCCGGCAGTGCATCGTCGAGTCTCGTAATGCCCTTCTTTGAAGAGCTGTTTCCTCACGACCTCGTTCCCTCCGGCTCGTCAATGTCCCTCTCGTCACGTGGGGGAGTGGTGAGTCCATCCTCCGTCTGGTCCCTCAGGGCCAGCACTCCCAATCTTGTGTGCTAGTCCCTCTGAGTTGGTAGCCCCAATCGCGTCCGCTGGCCTCTCTGCGTTGGCAATCCCATCCAAGTCTGTAGGTCCCTCCGGGCCAACAGCCCCCGTTGCGTTCGCTGGCCCCTCCACGCGGGCAGCCTCGTCTGAGTGTAGTAATCCCTCCAGGCCGGCAGCCCTAGCTACGTCCACTGGCCCCTCCAAGCCGGCAGCCCCGGTCGTGTCCGCTGGCCCCTTCGAGCCGATAGCCTCGTCCGCGTCTGCTGGTCCCTCCGCGTCGTCAACCCCGGTCGTGTCCGCTGGCCCCTTCGTGCCGGCAGCCCCGTCCATGTCTGCAGGTCCCTTCGAGCTGGCAGACCTGTCCGTTTCCGCTGGCGCCTCCAAGCCGGCAGCCCCAATCGTGTCCACTAACCCCTTCGCGCAGGCAGCCTTGTCGGCATCCACTGGTCCCTCTCAGTTGGTAGCTCTGCCCGCGTCCGCTTGTCCCTCTAAGCCAGCAGCCCCATCCGCATCCGCCAGCACATTGAACTCAATGCCATCTCCTTCCCTACCGCACTATATGCATGGCCCAGGCGGCCGTCTCCAACCGAGGCCGTTAATGAGTGCGCAGACTGCCACACTATGCCTTGTGGTGCCCCGGCCCCCCATCGCCCCACGTGTCTCTTCCACTCCTACGATAGTGAGTGGGGACCCTGGCATCAAGGCCCTCGACCTAACCACTTTAGCCATCATTGTAGACCTCCACCCAGCTCTGCACTGGGCTATGCCATGCTCCATCACAAGCGTCGGCATGCCGTCACAGCAGCACTTATGCACATCCTGCCTGGAGCTCACAATGCACATGCCCTCACAGTCTGCTCCACTGTGCGCCCGCACGACCCAGCCACCCTACGCAAGGCTTGAGCCTCCCCCGAGGCTGCACATTGGGATATTGCATGCGCCGACGAGCTCGCTGCTATCCTACAACACCACATGTATGACCTCGTCAATCTCCCTCCAGGTCAGAAGACCATCGGTGCCAAATGGGTCTTTCGGTGCAAATGGAAGCCGGACCGGGTCTTTGGACAAGTATGAGGCCCACCTCACAGCCGAGGGGTTTGCTCAAGTCCCTTGGGTTGATTACGACCAGATCTTTGCCCCAGTCGGCTGATTCTCCACTAGCCAAGTGCTCTTCAACCTAGTTGCCCAGAGTGGGTGGGAACTACATCAGATGGACGTGAGCAACGCTTTCCTTCATGGCTTGTTGGAGGGAGAGGAGCTCTACACGGTGCAACCTCTAGGCTTCGACAATAGCATTAGGAAGGTCTGGAGGCTGCGAAAGGTCTTCTATGGCCTAAAGCTGTCGCCTTGCTGCTGGAACAAGCAGATTAGTGGCACGCTCCTCCGCGGCGGCCTCCTACGTAGCACTGGTGACCGCACACTGTTCATCAGCTCGCAAGGCCGGACCTTCGCCGCTGTCCTGGACTACGTCGACAATCTCCTCATTGAGTCGCCAGACATGGCTGCCATCCAGCGTGTCAAGGACCTACTGCACACCGCCTACCAGATGAAGGATCTCGGCTCTGCCCGGATTTTCCAGGGCATGGAGCTCGAGCATGATCGCTCCCAAGACGTCCTACACGTCCACCAAGCTGCCTATGTTCAGACTCCATCCACCTGCTTTGCCAAGGACCTACCCCTCGTGCCGAGTGCGTCCTCACCCATGTCACTAGATGGCCAAGTGAAGCTGAAGACCTCTGGCCCAGTCATTGTGGGGACGGCCAGTTGACGTGACCACGTATCTCTGAGTCATTCGGTCACTAATGTTCCTAGCGACGACGACACGACCAGATATTGCGTTCGCCGTCAACCTCCTGGCTTAGTTCTCTCAAGGGTCGCGTCACCTCCACTTTGAAGCTGCAATCCGAATTTTGCGCTTTGTCATCTCGACTCCACATCGAGGTCTCATGTTCCACCGACATCCATGTGTGGTCGTGGTGGGCTACACTGACATTGACTAGGCCGGCGGTCTGGATGCCAAGAGCCACACAGGTTGGATCTTTGTGGTTGGAAGTACGGCTGTGTCCTGGCATAGTGGAAAGCAGGGGTACATTGTACATAGCACTGCTGAGGCTAAGTACATGGCCCTCGGCTTAGGCGCATGTGAGAGCGTGTGGTTGCATCTTCTGTTGTCCGAGTTTTTTCAGCCCGTCGCATCCCTCACATTGCATTGTGACAGTGAGAATGCCATGGCCATCGCCGACAATGACAGTGTGCATCACATACGTACAAGGCACATCAATGTTGGATATCACTACGTGCGCTCGTTGTTGCATGACGGAAGCGTCGGCATTGTGTGGGCTGAGATAGCATGGCAGCTGGCTGACTTCTTGACTAAGACACTGAAGCGCGACTCGTTCAAGAAGGCTGTGAGTTTAGTCGGTGTGCGTTGGTGAGTTACACTCTTTAATCTTGTCTGCGTCTCTCCTTGCAGTGGGGGAATTTTTCTGTTGAATGTGTCGCTATCCGGCCATGTGCACTACGCCTTTAAGTCATGGGGGAGTTCGTTTTTTCTCACATCTCTCATTGTGCTCTGTTGTGTCCTCCTCAATTGTGTACATTGGCGTGCAGATGACTGACGGCGAGACTTGACGCTGATTGAGTGTCGTCCGGTGGAGCTGACGCACGCTGAGGACTATACGCAGTTCGCAGGAGCCTCCTCCCTCCTGCAACTTGCTTAGCTCCATCGCCAGGCCTTCTCGGCGATCGGGCCGCCGGCGATCACTGCCACTTCGTATGTTATCTGTATGCGTCCAGTGCTAGATCTGACTGTACCATTGCGTCTACAGCATCCTGCTCCGCTTAGGATCCAAATCTCATGCTAGCGTGGCATTGTTGGCACCAGGGACTGTTGTAGGCGCTGCCTGGGTTTGGGCAGCCATAGCTCCTCGTTGTTATTTTTCTAGCTGATTCTGACCACACGGCTGTGTTTGTAGCATCATTTTTATGGTATGGTCCAGTTTTCAGGCAAAACGGATGACGCCCGAGTTTAGGGCTATCGGCCGCCTGGCAGGGCTCGCCGAGAAAACCTGCCAGCCTGAAAACAGAGCTGTTTTCTGATTGGCTGGTGAACTGTGTAAAAATATCTACAGAGCTGGGGAAGGGTAGTTCTTGGAGGGGTCTCCCATTGTGTCTCATTCTTTATTCCTAATCAGTTACGTACAGTTTTCAGCAGCTTTCTAGCGCTAACACTGGCGCGCGCAATTATGAGTAACAAACCCAGAGCACTCAGACTTAGACTCTAGAGCGGCAGACTGAGGGGGTAGCAGACTAAGAAACGAGCATGGAAGCCTGCACGCTGCATCAACAATGTTGTTGCCCCAACTTGTTGCCTAGGAAATCTAGCTACTTTTATCATACCAACTCACATTGTCAAGTTTTGGAGCCATATGGCAGTTACAAAACACGAATGGGTCATCAGCTTGTGCTAGCAAGGAGAAGGACCCAAAAATCGTGAACAATATAGGGCCAAATAGCTCAAACATCCATAAAATGCAAAGTGTGACTCTCACCCCCCCCCCCTCCCCCGGTAGCGGCAAAAAGAACACTCAAAGGCCCAGTCTGAAATCATGCTCGCTCGCGGCATGCGTCAACGGGCGAGCATGAAAAAATCCTCCATGGGGACCGTGCCAAACATACAAAACCCTTAATCGAACTGGGGGGTTTGCGTGTAAAAAAAAAGAAAAAACCAAAGGGGTCATCGCTCCCTCACAATCGAGTGAAATGCCCGTCTTTCATTTTTTACTCTTTTTTTCACGCAAACCTTATGTTTGAACGCACAAACCACAATCAAACCCTACCCCATATTACATTTGGGGTTTAAGGGTTTTATTTCTTCGACACGCGCGTCACCTAGGTTGATGGCCTGAGACGCGCGCGCGCGTGCGGGGGGGGAGGGGGGGTGGGGGGGCGCGCTTGGTGTCCACTCACTTTAACCAGTTAAACTCAGGTGCAAAACACAATAAAAAGGCATGCATCTACCTCAAGACTTGGGGAGGGAGATGATGCCATTCAACATCATGTTGTGCTTAGCCTTGTCCAGCAAAACAAGTTATATTTTTTTCAGCACTCAGTGTAAGGGAAACTTGTGAATTCACATGCTTTGTTGTACTTGACCCAATCCAACTAGACACGTCCAGGAAGGGGCCCAAATCATGTGGAGTGTGCTGTGTGGTGTGTCCGTACCTCAAAGGGAACTGACCCTCGTGAATCAAGTCTTTTCCAGTTTTTCTCGAGTAAGCATCTTCTTCAAGACACCCTTCGCAAACACAACCCAAATGGAATCTCCTTCACCTTCATGCCTAGGCAGGGATAATGATCTAGAATTGACCGTTTCTACCATTCACCAGAACTGGACACAATGATTTCCCCAAGCTCTCACCAAATCCTTTTTCCGGGACTCTCCGACCACCAACTATGTGAATTAATGCTCATGAACCACCCCATCATGCCACATCGCGGCCTGGGCCATTGGAGGCTAAATGTCACCCTCCTCGAGAAGCCAAAGGCTCAAAAATTTGCATCTCACATAACCTCATCCTCCAACTGGGATGAACTCAAGACCAAAGCAAAAGAGTTCTTTGTACCATACTCCACTATCAAAAACTGGTGACGAGCACACACCCTTCAGTCCCTTCTTCAAAAATCACAGGTCACCACATACAAAGCACAACGTCAATCAAGTTACCACAATCATCAAGTGCTCACAGCTCTCCAAGCCCATCTCAAGAGATACCTCCTCCATGAACAAGAATTTCTTACTCTTGAGGCTTGCATTTGAGCTCAAAAAGACGCAGAGATTCCCTCACGATTTCTGTCCAATAGAATCCACAAAAGACTGAGACATACTTAAATCCCCTCCCTCCTCCACCAAGGGGTCCTACAGACAAACTAAGAAGTGATACAAAAAACCGTCCACAAATTTTACTCACGTCTTTGCCAAGAGAAACCTGCCATTCCTGCATCCTACCCCTTCATTAGGGTCCCACATAGGATAGCCCTCCTGTACCTTGCAAATAAACTTATTCTACCCTTTACAGCTCAAGAGGTCGAGGAAGTCCTAACAATGCTCCCACGGGGTAAATGCCCTCGCCCCAATGGAATCCTTGCTGAATTATATACCACCTATTCTAACCATCTCCTCCCTCATCCGATGGCCTTGACAAATAAGGTCTTCTCCCTCAATGCTCACCCATTTTCAGATGTACATCTGCCTCCATTATAACCCTAATACTCAAGAAAGGCGATAACAAAGACATCTCTTAAAAAAGGATTACAGAATTCTTGCAAAACTTCTCTCCAACAGGCTAGCATCCATCCTGCCACACATCATACACCAGAACGGGATTCATTCGCGGACAGAGCATCAAAACCACCATTTCCGAAATCCTGGAATTTCAACATTGGGCCACACAGAACTGCCTAGAGGTAGGCCTACTATTTGTAGGCATTGCCAAAGCCTATGACTCTCTCAACAAGTCCTTCCTGTTTCACGCTCTCCGTCACATGGGGATCCATCCACCTTTTGTTTCCTGTGTTGAAGCACTCCACAACCTTTCCTAAACAGGCATATTGGTCGACGGCTTTCTAACAAATGATTTTTCCATCAACTCTGGTGTCCGCCAAGGATTTCCTCTAGCTCCATAGCTCTTCATTTGTGGTATGGAATTTGTTGCTAACACGATTCAACATGAACTCCCGGGTGTACGTATGTCAGAAATCTTGGTAAAAACGTTCGCAGGCTATGCTCATGACACAACCATCTTCCTCGATCATACTAAGGAAACCACATTGGCTATGTCCCTGCTTGAACAAAGTGTTGTCGTTACTGGACTCCAAGTCAACCAACAAAAGTCCCATCTCACAATTTTCTACTTGGCCACATCACGCATCTCCCCACCCGCCATCCCCTTTCTTGGACCCAATAAAACAGAACGAGTGCTTGGCATTCAATTCTCCCATGCATATCATCACGGGCACACATGGGACCCCCTCATGAAGGCCGTACAAGGAAATATACAAAAGTGGAATAACATCTATCCAACACTTAAAACCAAAGTATCCTTGGTGAATGCATGCCTTCAACCAAAGTACCTTTACCAAGAAGATATTGTCCCCCCTCCCTCTAACATCAAGAGAATACTCCCTCATCTCTTCTATTCTTTCCTCTTCTCACACCACTCTCACAAGCAAAATGCCTCCACCTCTCTCAAACTCATACCTAGTCCAGTCGCCACTGCAGACCCATGAGATGGAGGACTAGGTATGGTTCACCCCATCTACAAAATTGGTGAGCTTCATGCCAAGTGGGTCTACTCCCTCCTATTGCCACCCCTTTTTCCATGGAAGATCGTCTCCCTCTCTTCCCAATATTTCCCTTACCATGGATGTTTCTTCACTCTCTCACACATCCCGAAGTCTCTGCCCTTACACCTACCCAGGCGATGGCAAGCATACACCCACGATTTCTTTGCAACCATGCCAAAAATCATCCCTCCAATTCAGTGCCACGACGACCTCTTAGTAGAACCACTAGCTTTAAACAGATAGATTTGTCGTTCATCAAACGCACCCTAAGGCATCCGCACATGTGAAGCTTTCCTTCTCCACAAACAACTCGGGCTCAACAACATAATGCACGATTACACCCGAATACTCATATCATAAATGCACCAACATAGAACTAGCGACCCCTGGTTTCACCCCTTTGGAAGTTAGACTTCTAAACAAAATCTTCTGCTTGTTACCACGGGACTGGCAAACAACCCTAGCCTCCCCTCCATCAGCCATTCATCTAACCTCTCTATCCGACTAATTTATGTAAAGAGGAACTTTCTCAATATACCTACATGAGATCTACCTCCCCATTGAAACCCACCCTTCTTGTTTTGTGTGCACATCATTTTCCATTGATGTTGAGACCAATCTTCTAACCCCCCATAGCCTGCTCCTGCGGGTTCACCTCCCGGTCCATGCGGCTACACCCGCCTTCGTCCGGGATAACACATAGTTCACCCATGCTGGACACACA
This sequence comes from Penium margaritaceum, assembly GCA_023375785.1. NCBI lineage: Eukaryota > Viridiplantae > Streptophyta > Zygnematophyceae > Desmidiales > Peniaceae > Penium > Penium margaritaceum. The sequence continues at coordinate 87,002 of SZWC01004675.1, read as the reverse complement.
CTCTTCCCTGCTCATAGATTCTCTAGCCTTGATGACAAACTTCTCTCAACGACGCAATTACTGGCCTCCTTCTCTGCCCCACGGAGGATCGTAGCCCCTCTCTCAGAGTGGTCCCAACAAGCACCAAACGAGTTCAACTAGAAAGCCATCCTTCCAGTCTTTTACCACCACATTCTTCCTCCTAAGGTACGATATATCCTCCTCTGCATTCTTGTGCGCTCTATCCAGGTGCGAAGACGTTACCACTTCCTCCCAAACTCAGGAAATTGTCCTAAATACAACCAAGAAGAAGCAATTGAACATTTCTTTTTTAACTGCCCTCACAGTGATTGAAGAACTGAACTGCTCTCTTGGATAAATCGCTTACTTTCATGCCGCAATCTATACAAATTGGACCTCCTTTTCTACGCTCCACGTAAAAAACAAACCCGCCTCCTTTGAGTCCTCATACTCGGGTCCTATATGCACCAAGTTTGGCTTCACCGATGCGAATCAATTTTGCACCTCGGCGCCCCCTTCCAACCTTATCTCCAAGCCCTTCTTCAAACAATCCACTCACAAGCACTGGTCTTCCTCGACTCTCAACCCCAAGAACGCTACCAAGCTACAATGAGGGCTCTATCCAACCCAGGTCTTCTCAAACGGGATCCCTGAGTGAGAACCTTCGCATTATCTAAAAACCTCTCAAAGCATCTCAAATCTTCCACAAACTTATGAGCCGGGCTTGCCGTTGGCAACTCAAACCTGCTCCTCCTTTGTTGCTGAGAGCGTTGTAACACTCTCACTAGGGGTGGTTTTAGTGGGTGTGACTCCCACATAATCCCTCGAGGAACCTTCCTTGGCGTGGCTTTGCCCCACGCGGAACAACAGGTTGCTTGTAAAGTTCCTGCCGAAAGGTGGAGGTGTAGGTTTCCACCTCTATGGTGCAAGCCCCCCAAAAAAGAGTCCAACTAGACACATCCACGCTGAAGTGTGGCACGGTCATGGACTCCAGCGTGGTGGGTGTGGACATCAGGTTGAAAGCGACGTATGGCCGATAAGAGGCCAATTGTAAATCCTTTTTCTTCCCCTAGTCTTGCTGGAGTATCTTCTTCGAACCCCGAGCTTTTCAATCATGATTCCTCAGACTCCATTATCACATTCAAGTCAACATTCCCTATTTAGACTAAAGTTTCTAAAACTAAGAATTTAAAAATCTGAATATTATCAACATAAACATTTTATAAGGAAAATACGTTTTTCTTTTTATGCACATCTTTGCAACAAGGGTACACGTAATGGTTATACACAAAATTTGAATGTGTGTATGCCCTACCTGGTGTTCAGAAGAACAAAACTACCCTACCCAATGTTCGGATGAATAACACTCCCCTACCCTCTGGCTTGAGAATATTAGCATTCTACCCATGAATAGCGATGAAACGCAACATGTGAACGCTACATACGATGCAGCGACAACATGTTGACGTGAACAATTCCTGCAAACACTTACTAACCCCTTGTTCGAGGGGTTTGTGAATGTTCAAAGGGAGTGGGGTTACATTTGGTTTGCATGGGGATACAACACTCTCCATGCGTCTAAGGAGAGCATGCTGGGCCCTATAACCGCAAGGCCCAACAGGAGCTCGCACGAAACAAAAATCCTATAACCCTGAATGTAATTTGGAATGTAGTTTAATATTGCAATAAGAAGGGTTTACGTGTTGGAAAACACGTAAATCCTTCTTATTGAGCGTTTCAGCACGATTTGAAAAGGGGGAATTTTTTCTCGATCTCGATTCTCACAAGGGAGCAAAAATCGCGGCGGGGGTGGTCATGCCCTACCTCGCTTCGCTCAATCAGTAACGCATACCGCTGGTCAAGCATGGTGAAGCTAGTGGGCAGGGCAATCATTTTTATAGTCAATGGCAAGGGTGTCCATGGAATTTGTTTGTTGGATAGGGTGTCACCACCACGCTCACAAATTGGGTAAAAGGGTGATTTTTCCCTTGTCAATGTGTTTGACCATGGACGAAGCCTCTCGCCCACATCGTTAGGTGCATGTCATTGGTTGGTCGGAGGTCAATCGACGACCAGGGGTTGGAAATGTCTCCTCGAAGACTCCTACGACAATGCCTAGGATGAGATATATAACTATTGAAAACCCAAAAGCCCCCTTTTTAAAGGAGGGGAAATGAATGAGTATGAAGTTTTTATGCTAGAAACTATGTTGTGACTACGTATTGTTAGAATGGGCTAAACAACCCTTCTACCCAGTTTGTGAGGGGGTCAGGAACGCCCTACCCAGCGAACAAAAAATATTGATGCTCTGTCCAGCGTCTTAAAAAACAAGACTCCCCTGCTCGCTCACGTCACCATGCTCAATCAGCGGCATGCGCTGCTCATCGAGCGAAGCGAGGTGGGGCATGTCCACCCCCTCGCGATTCTCGCTCTCACGTGAGAATCGCGATCGAGCAAAAACGTCCGTTTTCAAAATCCAACGGAAACTCTCCTTTTTTTCCCCTCAGGCAAACCCTTCCAGTTTCAGCATTCGAACCGTAATCAAACCACACACATAATTACATAAGGGGTGTAGGGTCTTATTTTTGTGCAAACACCTACTGGGCCCCGCGGTAACGGGGCCCAGCAGGTTCCCATTCAACACACGGGGAGTCTTGGACCCCCCATGCGAACCACAGGCAACCCCCCCCCACTAACATTCACAAACCCCTCGAATGAGGGGTTTGTGAATGTTCGAAGAAAGTGATGACATCAGCATGTCGATGCTGCATCGCATGCAGCATCGACATGCTGCGTTTTCTCGCTATTCGTGGGTAATTTGTCAATATTCCCTGGACATGGGATAGGGGAGTCTTATTCTTCCGAACGCCGGGTAGGGTAGTTTTATTCTTCCGAACGCCGGGCAGGGCATTCACACAATCAAATTTTGTGGGTAATCCCTACATGTACCCTATTAGATTGTAATTTTCAAGTTTCATTCCATGAGGATATGGAAATGATCATACAAATGGGGGCATGATAACAATGGTGAGCTAAAACTAGGGGTTACTTGGCAATATCTCAATTCATCTTCTCCTCCCTGTTCCTCAGTGACCAAGGCCAGAAGGTTGGATTAGTAGAGTCTTCTAATTAATTCTGACCCTATTTTTCAAGCGTTGTGGAGCAAATTTGAACCCACCTGCTAGGTTGTGATACACGAGGTTTACCACACTAAGGTGAGTGAAGAGGTAGTATTCCTGGAAGAAATAACATCTTATGATTTCTACTGCCATGTTCGAGTGAGAAGGTGCACAAGAGTTTGAATTCATACATAAATGTTGCAGCAACGGTTAGAGCTCTCATGGGAGTTTTGGAAATGAATTGACTTAAACAAACAATGGGCCAATCCATTATGCGATGGTTTTCATACTTTCATGAATGGGTTTTCTACTGCCTTTCTACATTTGAAAGATTTATATAGGCTTAATGTGTAATACGAAACCCTCCATACAATCTGTGTGCAATTTTAACACGTTCTGATGGATCCTCTCTCTCTCTCTCTCTCTCTCTCTCTCTCTCTCTCTCTCTCCCTCT
>SZWC01004675.1:63887-83328 GCA_023375785.1 Penium margaritaceum | reverse complement strand
CTCTCTCTCTCTCTCTCTCTCTCTCTTCTCAAATCTACAAATCCCTAACATCATTCTTTGTGCTCTTTTGTTTGTCACGTAACCCTCTGCACGCCTTGCATGCAACGTTGATGCCTTGGTTTTTTTTTTTTAACTCACCAACCCCCATTTGCAGATGTGTGGTTTTATGTTTGCCCGGACTCCGCCCGTGAAAATGTAGAAAGCTGCAAATTGGGGCTTGCAAGTTAAGAAAAAGGGCTAATTGCTCAATTGCAATTATTGCGATGGTGGTGGTGACACATCACCCCCTTGCTTTGCTCGATCGGCTACTTGCGTTGCCGATCGAGCACGGCCATCAGAGTAGACATTGCGTGGTTCCTCTTAACTTGGTGGGTACAGCTGCCTAAATATTTAACTTTTGGATAAACCAGGCTTGTTTTCATGCTTGCATGGATATATCAATTACCACGCCCTTTATTAAATACAGGGTAAATTCATAAGATAATCTTGTTTTCCTCGCTGTCCTTGTGAGAGATGATCGAAGGCTACTAGCGTTCGAGCCTGTCGTATTCATCATCGACAGTAGACTCAAATGTGGCAAAGATGTTTGAAGTTACAGGCCAACCTCAATGGCGGGATGCTTGCTTTGGTGCCCACGAAATTCTTGCCGTCTTCGTTTTTTCAAATAAAACAATACATCGTTCAGCAACGGCGCTCGGACTTAAACTTTGATGATCATTCGATAGAAGGATCTCTTTTTTCTTGAGTGTTTATATGATCAAATTTTGGTGCTAACCTATGTTGAAGTTTAATTCAAAATTTCATGTTCTCGAAACACAGCCCTCAGAAGCTTGTCTTTAGGACGACGCACGAGGTGAAATGTTCACGTCAGTTCCGAGTTTGGCGCTGACGTGGTTTGCCAACGGAGTAATATTACGGTCATCGCTGACTGTGACATTTTTTATGGCTAACAAGTCATAGTAGGCGCTTGTCGTGCCCCCGTGCCTGTATTGTCACAGATTATGATGGCAACTCGTTGGGTCATCGCCTTAGACATTTTTCCCCTAAAATATATTTCACATTGTAGGTATTCTACTGACAGATAGAAACATATGCAAGACAGGCTCTCGTCTAGAACGAAACATAGCACAAAGTAATGTGGGTGTCACAATGGATACGATTGTGACATAATCGTAACTTTGTTCGCAAATATACGGCATAGCCTCAAAAGGGTAGTTTCACTTTATGTCAATGCGATGCGGTGAGACCCGTGTGACAAACGGGCAAAGCCGAACTCATTCGTGACCATTCGTGACTGAAACACCAAGAGCTGCTCCCTTTCAACGTGACTTACTCCAGCAATTTTTACATTAGCATCAGAGCCAGTCATCTCTCGGTCGCATCCTTCATGCACACAGGTCTCGTGGCGTGACCAGGCCGAGCTGGCCGTGACGAGACTACCAAGTTAAGTGCGTTAGGAGACCTGGATGAGGGTTACAAACTCCACGGATCTCGCTTATACACCCTCGCTTGGCATGCAGTTGCAAACAAGGTTGCAAAAGCATTCTGACGTACAAAACAAACCTTGGCGTAGAGGCAAGCCAGCCAGTTTTGACAGCAGCCAACTCTGCCGCAAGAACAGGGGTCCTTGCTGGTATAGCAACGTCTAGGCTGTGGGAAATGCGAACCAAGCTGGCACCCACGTTTTTCCACTTTGTGGAGGTCATCATTGTCCAAGAGGAGCTAAACAACCAGGCCTGAGTTGGATCCGGGTCCAGGAGCTTAAAAAATTCATTGCTCCCACAAGAAAGCTCCTATCCACAAGCGGTACTTTTGTTGAGTTTGTATTGAAAAGCTCTATCTCTTCCTAGACTTTTAGAAGCCGTATTGTGCCACTCTGCTACGGCTTGTTTAGGTAATCAATGTTTTTACATGTTGTGGTTTCTTTTTTATTTCTTACATCTTTAACCTCCTTCAGATTGAGTGAGTAAATACGGAGAATGGTGTGGTAGTTATAAGAGTGAGTGAGTTAAAATCCCTACTTGTGAAAAGGAATACTTGAATACTACATCCGTGGGTTTTGAAGTGAGTGGGTGGAGCTCCTCTTTGCGAACCGTACAAAAGGCTAAGTGAGCCAAACTCTAAAGGGGGTAGGGAACGCCCTCCTTATGTTTTGCACTTAGCTCCACCTACGAGAGAGAGAGAATCCAAATCTTTTTCAGAAAAGAGGGTTTAAAGAAAGTACCATCGCGGGTGTCTATTTCACAGAAAAAAAAAGAGGGTTGGAGTGAGTTTAAAGTACTTGGTATTGCCAAAGGCAAGCTTGCACACTACCCATACTCTCAAAGAAGGATTGTAAGGTACTAGGACTGCCGAAGTCATGCCGCTTGAGCTACTGACTTATCAACGGTTTTTGACGGTCCGCCTCCAAAGGTGGTTCCCAAAGGAAAATACAATGGTTGCTCCCTGATCCACCACATGCAACAAAGGGGAATGAGAGATCCAGTCCTAATCTCGTCATGTCATCGGGATGGGAGAAAAGGCGATGATCCAATCTCCATCTCGTCACTACCATGTGACCCCTTGGGAGCAAGCTATCAACCACCCCCATGTCTTGCCACCATACACGCTTGAAGTGGACGATAGTCATGAACACTTAGTCTTTGAGACAACCAAGGGGTGTGAATAGTCTTACAAAAATCTTGAGCAGGTGGCTTTTGAAGAAACTCCTGAGCCTAACTCAGAGCCAACAGCAAAACAGGAACACCCTTCCAACGTGCTGGGTGATGATGCTCACACCGGGGATACTACAAATCCTGCTGGGTGATGAGATGACTAGCGACGAGGAATGTGACAATGGTGTAACCAAAGAAGAGGAAGCCGATACTTCTATTGAGCTCAAAGCAAACGACGTTTCCAATGACGAGAGCGATGAGCAACAACCTGAGGAGGACAAACACGAGACGGAAGAAGAGACACACACTACCATCCTTGGACGGGGTGGAAGGCGTCGTGTTTATTCTGTGGATGACTTGGATGAAGAGGGAAGGGGAGTCATCTCCAACTCGAGGAATCTGCCTTGGAGCTGCACAACAAGTGCTCGAGACAACCGAGTTGTTGAAAAGCAACACGGCACTTCTAACCAATGCGTGATTGAGAAGAACAATCTCTGCCGGATGGGCCTTGCCGGCTCTCCAAACATCTATTGCGCTTTCCTCAAAGTGCTCCGCCATCACGAGGCTGAAAGACAACCTGAGTTCCGAGGGCTACAACATCGTTCCGGGCATCATCGGTGAACTTTGCACAGCCACAAAAAGACCGTCGTCTCCCTCAAGACAAATGTCATTCTTGCTCACACGGTAAACCACAAGCTTTCCTAGGAGTACATCAAATTCCACAGATAGCTTACTGTCATCTTGCACTGTGCAAAAGAAGAAGTCACCACCCGTGAGATGGTAAAGGCAAAGCAGCACAGAGTGGCACACATCTATGAGGCAACAGTGGTTCATGTGGTAGGAGAGGTGGCCAAATACAATTTTTAGCGCCAGAAACATTTTCAGGCTGAAAGTCGCCACGCGAGCTCCGATGCCATTAAGAGCGACACAATGTAGCCTGCCACCAGCGGTTGGCCACCAAGAGCTAGCTTGACAAGTCGATCCATGTTTCAGCTGAGAGGTACGAAGGCAAGTCAAATGTATACACGTGGCTGAAGAGATATAAATTGCAAATGCAGTTGTGAATTTCCCCTTCGATGGCTGGAGGGCTCAAGGAATGTTGGTAGTGAACCGTGACCAGTTTTTGTAGCTTACAGAGATATGATATGCTAAGAATCAGGAGAAAAACCCCACATGAGAGGAGTTTGAGGAACTTGTGGGATAGTTGCCCTCTCATCCTGTTGATTCACAAGCAGCAAAGGTCTACCTGGACAAGTTGAGGCAGGGGATCTTCACCCTGAACCGAGATGTGGACCACGTTCATGACACGACTCAGCGGTCCAGCCGCGACACATGACAGAGGAAGCAAATATCACATTGTTCATGAATGGCTTGGCCAGCAAACAATCGAAGTTTCACTGCATTACAGAGAAGGAGCACAAGTGGAAGATGAGCATGTGAGCAATGACAAAGTATGTTCTTGACAAGTACAATGAGGACTCGGCCATGTGGGATACTTCAACTCTAGTGCATATAGCAAGAACTGAGGCACTGAGCCTCCTTGGAAACGGCTCAAGCAAATGTCTCTTCAATGGACAAATGGGACAAGTGAAGAAGGCTCGCTTCAAGGATCGGAAGCCTCCGCAAAGTGGCACTTTTATGTGTAAGGAATGTAATGAACCAGGGTACATTGTAGGTGATTTCCCACATCATCAACAAGATGGTCCTCCACAGAGGCCATCTATCAGTGAAGGATAAGGCAACATGCCTTGTGGGGGCCTGAACCAAAAAGGGATGACAAGACACCAGCATGGTGGTGCACGTAACGATTGAGGCATTGGTGGTGGAACACCAACAAGTGCTTTGGACGGGTAATACGCTGGACCCCAAGGAGGCAATGGTGATTTTAACGTGCGCCTGGAGGGTAGTAGCAGCTAGCATTTGGAGCTATTCAAAGGATCCGGGTGCACGCACGACAGCATGGTCGTAGACACCCTCATGTTCTAGATGAGGTTGGGGATTTCGGGCATCCTGGTATGGAGCCACGTGGGTTCCGGCAGGATTTTTGCCACCCCAAGGAGTAGACAATGGACAACTGCTTAGGGGACTTGACAACATGGACAATGAGAGGACGTTTACATTTGTAAATGATGATACAAAGCGATTTTAGTTTGTGTCATTGCAATGTTTTTCAACAAATTTTCATCGTTCATCCACCTGACTCTCTTTACTCCGGTCATTTCTTTCTACTAATGTACACCACAAAGGAGAGTCTTGATAAGAGTTCATGACTTACTGTAGTTACAACCAAAAACATGGATGACATCATCAAAGAGGCACAACAAACTCATGAGATGCAGTCATTGATTGCACTCACAATCATTGTGCCTCCTCATGAAGGAAGTGACATGTCACAACTACAGGGCTGGAGGTTGCTGACAACCTTTGCATGCAGCCATCACATGTGGAAGAACATGGGCAAAACAGTGAAGCTATGACGACGCTCATATGCCTACCAGACTTACCACTTGCAAGCAAAGCCGTCGGTGAGCTTGTTATTGCGTAGGGCTAGTGCAAACAGGACCATGTAGTTTTGAGGAAGTGTCAACACGGCACAAGCCCAGATCCTTGGCGATACTTGGGTTGAATACTAATTTGAGAAAGCTACATTCTTGAGTGCCATTGGTCCAAAACTATACCCCTCGACAAGGAAAGGTGGTGGTTGGTAATAACCGGGAAGTAAAGAAATTGATTGTATGGTATGGCTCTCCCTTGGAGGATTTAGCACAATAGTTGTTTTCGTAGTCCTTGACCTGCTGGACCTACTTTACATTGTTGTAGTAGAACCATGGTTGGTGAGCCACAAGGCAAGATTGGAATTTCATTCAAAACATTGCAAGCGATCACCATCTCGCCAATACTTCATCTTCATATACCTGCAAATTACACACCAACTGCATTGACTGCGGTACAAGTAAAGTGAAAATTGTAAGAAGGATATTGTTGCTTCTTAACCACACTGAGAAACAATAGAAGAAGAGCATGTACGTGGCATCTCTCACATTACAAAAACCATTATACCATGTTTTGAAGATGTGTTTCAAGAACCCCTAAATGGACTATCGCCGATGAGGGAACTGGGTCACGCGATACCACTAAATCCCAATGCAACACCACCTCTCCGAGGCATGTATTGGCTCAGTTGCACTGAGTAAAACGATGTTGAATCACAAATCAAATGGTACCTACGAAAGGAATGGATTGAGCCGAGCTCATCTCCCTTTGGTGCGCCATTCCTCTTTGTAAGCAAGAAGGATGGCGGCTTGCAAATGTGTGGAATATTGTACGCTAAACAAAATTCTGGTAAAAATCCTTTGCCGCAAATGAAGGACCTCTTTATTAGCTCCAAGGAGAAAAATCTTCTTGTCAAGATATCTTGCAAGGGTATCACCAGATCCAAATGACGGAGGACGACATACCAAAGATTGCCTTTCATATAAACTTGGGACACCGTCAATTTCGTGTGCTATGCTTTGGGTAAACAAATGCACTGGAAACATTTCAAGTTGTGATGAACTTAGTGTTTCTATAATTAGTTGGAAAATTCCGCGTTGGTGTACTTGCATGACATTCTCATCTTCTCAAAAATAGAAGATGAGTACAGGAGGCATCTGCACAAGGTGTTGAAGACTCTACGTGAGAGCAAATTATTTGCAAAATTGAGCGAGTGCAAGTCCGCTGAGAGAGAGCTTGAGCATCTTTGACATACTATGAGTGGTTAGGGTATTCTTGTACATCCTCGAAAGGTTCGGGTGGTGAAAAAATGGCCCAACCCTTTGAATGTGGGCCAAATCCAATATTTTCTTCGTCTCTAAACCTATTTTGAACACTTTATAACGGGGTACTTGACACTAGTCAGCCTGCTTAAAAGTCGCACACGAAAGACACTTGTTTGGCATTACACAGAATAGTGCAATGCAGTCTTCATCGAAGTCAAGGAGATGTTGGCCTCAGCATCCTTTTGTTTTCCATCGTGAATCCGAAAAGCCATGGGAACTCAAGTGTGATGCATTGATTGTTGATGTCGGGACTTTCCCCATGCAAGATGATCATCCAGTGGTGTATGAGAGCCAAAAGCTTTCTGATGCAAAGACACACAACACCTTATAAGACTAATAGCTCCTTGCATTTGTACACACTTTCAAGGTGTAGCAGTGTTACCTGGAGGGGGCAGAATGGGAGATCACAATGGTTACTGATCATAACCCCCTTACATATTTCCAAACACGACCAAACTTTTCGAGACGTTAGACATGCTGGAGTGAGTACTTGAGCAGGTTCACTTTCACATGGTAGTACCGGCCTGGCCACATGAATCTGGCAGATCTGTTGAGTCGTTATACCATGTGTGTGACAGTCATGGTGGGTTTCCAGAAACCACACCTTTACTGCAGTAGCAATTGTAGTGGCTCAACGTGCAAACCCACTCTGTCCAACGCCCAAAGCACTCATTCAGGTGAACCTGTTCAAGAATCCAATTTGCATGGGTTACACGATCGACCCATGGTTCCAAGACCCTCTGAACACCGAGCGACGTAACTTGATCGAGGCCAATGGACTTCATTCGCAAGATCAATAAGGTGGTTTTCCTAGACATCAACAAGCTTCGCGAGCATGTACTATTCGAGTTCCACAACCCCCCAATAGTCGGAAATGTGGGCCCAAAGAAAACAGGATGTACATTATCTAAGCATTACTGTTGGCCGGGTTGGAGCAATGCAATACAAAGATATTCCGCGGTCCATTACCTCTGCTTGCATAACAAATCAAGCAAAGCTCCATGAGGGCTTTTCCAACCATTGTAGCCTCCCAACGCCCCGTGGGAATACGTGGCCATGGATTTTATCACGTGTATCCCACAAAAAAAGAGGGACCATGATGCAATGTTTGTGGTGATCAATCGTGCAACCCGTATGACACATTTCATGCCCACATCACCGGTGAACGCAAAGGAAACCGCGCCTCTTGCATGAAGGCACTGTGAAGTATCACGAAATCCCACTACAGATCATCTGCAATCTTGATCCTTGATGTGCGAGTCGCTTTTGGCAAGTGTTGAATGAGTGATATGAAACAGGAGGAAGTTTATGTCAATGGAATTCCACCCACGGACAGATGAGCCACGCACTAGATCGGATGTTGCAGATGGCGGCTTTCAATTTTGGATGAATAATGGTACAAGACTTCGTTGGTTTGCGCTTGCCAGCTGGTGCCCCTATCATACCAAATGTTGTCCCAACAGGCTACGGCGGGGGCGAAGGGTTTGCTGAACCCGAAGGTCTTTCACCGGATTGGCCGCTGAGTTCGTCGTTGCTGCACCATTTCCTACTAAAGTTTTCACACCCGCCTGTTTTGCCTGGAGAGCGTCGTTGTTGGAGTGCTGATGATTTGCCGTCACCGTCGCACTCACCGAGGACCGCTCATGGTCGTCAGGTGCGCTCGCTCCGTCCATCGTAGTTGTCAAGGGGTTTGCGACCTACTGAACGGCGGAGATGGACCGAGTGCTCGAAAAAGGTTGTCGCTAGCGTTGGTTGTCCCTCTAGCGCTGTTGCGCCATAATACCAAGTGTTACGTGGCGTGGAACGTGGGTGGTTCACAAGGATGAGATGCAAAATAGATGATGATTATGGTGTCTAGGACAAATGGATAATGTTTTAAGCAACGCGTGTATTCAATGACAAGTTTTGAGTGATTCGAGCACATACACACCATTCCGAGAATGAGAATGAAGCATGTGTCGGGTCATCTACGCTTGAGCTGAGCGATACGTGCGAGGTCGCCTCATGAGTGGCTCATTTGAGAAGCTCCGCTGAGAAGTTGTGGGACTTTGAGAATATCGAAGCGTTTCTCTAGAAGGGTTTTGTGCATTCGAGAAATCAATCGAAGAATATGGAAATGTTGATATGGTTCGTGACTGTTTTGTCGGCCATTCTTGAAGGTGGTCGAAGTTGTCAAAAACTTCTAGAACGGGACACGGCAGGTTGTGGAAGTTGGCCACAATGCTCTAGGTCGAAAGGTGTAAAACCCCTTAAGTCACCCCACGACAAGCCATGAATGTAAGGATAAAAATTCCCACTCGTGGAGTTTAGAGACTCTAATAACCCATGGACGCTACTGCTATGCCAAACGGAGCGTACATGCTAAACAGGTAGAAGTTGCGAGGCAGAACAGGAATCATAATTTGGGACACTTTACAATTAGCGGTAAGTGTACTTCGGTAACAAGTGTCGAAATGATCGAACATATACATACAAGTGTCCCGTTACGAATGGGAAATAGTCGGGGTCGTTGAGTTGATTGTCGAGCAACGCGTGTGGAGTCCGGTTGTGAGTGGTCGGATTCGAGAAGGTCTGCCAAGAAAGCGGGGGGCTTCGAGAATCGACGGTGAAGATGGTGTTGTGATTTGTGATGTTACTGTCGACCTGTACAGTTTACTATGACCACTCGGCCGTGTCCATACTCATGCAGATCCCTGATGCGGACCCTGGTGGCACCGGTGCATCATCTGATGGTGGACTACCAGCCTGGAGCTGACCGACGACCGTTCCCGAGCTCTGGACGCTACCCGGGACCTCGTGCAGTTTTTTTACAGCACGTAGGAGTTTATCAGTGGACTAGACGTGGGCCAAATTTGCATTTTTTGCATTGTGTGTCCATCTTTTGATGCCAGATGCATGCATGCGAATAGTCGTAGAGTCCAGCTTTTGATCCTACACGTGTAGGTTTAGACGGTGTAGCGTTCTGATATGTCTGCATAGAGTTACGGCGAGAACAATGGTTTTGGGCCGGTTTTAGGGCAGATCTTGCACTGCCGCGTGCGACACTTGCCGTGCGCTGAGGCAGGTACTTATGCCATGGACCTGTCATATGTCATCTCTCTCTACAAATGCTATTGAAGCATTCTGACACTTTGCCCTTCGTCTCCTAGCCAGACTCTTAAAGGTGTGTGTACGACTTGTGACTGTCGTCACCGTCCGACCACGCATTGACGCCTAGTCAGCGGCTGTGTCGCTAGGAAGCTTCCACACATCTTCACATGGTATCAGAGTGGTGAGAGAGTTCTCACCGAGCTGCACAGGAGAGACGTAGCATAGCAACAACAGTGAGAGTCACCGCTGCAGCAGATCCATAGGGACCCGTCGACGACAGCCGACCACTGTTGACGTCGCTCACCATCACAACTTGAGATTGCAATCGCCAGCAGCACCCGATATTGGCACATGGAGCAGTAGCAAAATTCAGCAATAGCAGCAGCAATGCAACAGAGTAGCAGCACAACACCGGCAACAGCAGCAGTGCAACAACGGCAACAGCAGCAATGGCAACAGCAGCGCACTGCCGTAACACCACAGCAACAGCGTACTGCGACAATAGCACAGCAGCAACGTAGCAAGAGTGGCTGTAGCAGCAGCAGTGGAAGCAGCACAACAGCAGTGCAGCAGTAGCGGCAGCACCAGCGACGGTAGAAGCAGCGTAGTAGTAGCGGCGGCAGCAGTATCGTAGTAGTAGCAGCGGCAGCAGTGCGCGACGGCAACAATAGCGTGCAGCAGCCGTAGCGCGCAGCAGCAGCAGTAGCACGCAACTACTGCCATAGTCACGCATGCAGCCACCAGGCGGCCACTCCGCACGCAGCCGCGTGGATGCTGCTTCAGCTGACGATGCAGCAGCAGTAGCAACAGCCGAGCGGTAACTGTTGTACAACTTCCACGTAGCTCCCACGTGGCTGCTACAGAGCGGCCGCCAGCTCGCGCAACAGCCGCGAGGGTTGAAAACCACAAAAAGGAGAGGGGAGCTCTCGTTCGCATTTTTTGTTGCTGACGTCACCAGGTCATGCTGACATCAGCAACTTCCTGCTCAAGTCAGCACTTGCCTTAGAGAAATTTTTTGTCGGAGAGTCAAAAGTTGCCAGCGTTTCAACTCCCCGATAAATGCTGACATTTCCGCAATTCGACCACGTTGGCATTTCGGCCCATAGTGAGCGGCGACATGGCTCTGTCCGGCGACAAGGGAAAAAGGGTACTAGACCCCTCTTCCTCTTCCTCAGGGGTCATCAGTCCACATTTGCAGGCTGTTAAGGACCTGCGGAGCCAGGAGGACGAGATGCGTCGCCTACTGTGGGAGTAGACTGACGCTATCCGTTCACTCGCCGAGCTTCTCCGGGGTCATTCCATGACCCCAAGACAGACCTCTAAGGGAGCGGCCGGGGTCACACCCTCTACACGGCAATCAGCTCTAGCACCGGAGATAGGAGCCGGAGCCGAATCGCCATTCTTGATCATTGGGACGAGGATCCAAATATGCCAAGCATGGAGGACGACTGCCCAGAGCGCGGGATTCGTGTGCTTCATGAGCGTCTCCGTCATCTTCAGACGAGCTCTCGGCCCCCACACACATCTCTCTTTCCCGAGATTCAATCGTCACTGACCTCCACCCCATCGAATTCCCTCTTCCCGACGTGTTTGCCATCCCTCGTCCTTCCTAGCTTGTGGTTGCTCTCCTTACGGAACGGCAACCCAAGGACTTCAAGACACCGCCCCCATGGTATGCCGGCGAGGACGTTTTTGATTGCTGGGAGATCCTCTTCCTAGTTTGGGTCACTTCAGAGGGCGTCTGGCCCTACTACCACAGCCCGTATCAGACTGTGCACCGAGCATAGGTGCTGACACCAGCTAGGAAGACGCGCGGACTAATCAATGCCATACCGCGCGAGACCGTCGTCGACTTCCGCTCGTTCCTTGGTGAGGCGAGCACAGGCACCGAGGCTGATCCTCGCGGGGGCTGGGACCTAGCATTGTCCCTACTTGCTACAAAGACGCATGCCACCCGCGCCACGCACATTCGTGCCTTTCACTCCCCTCATCAGGGGTCTGCCAAGCCTGCAGCAGACTACTCACGACGCTCCATGCGCATCTACACGCGCCTTACGACCTCAGGATGTACAGAGTTGTGGGCGCTCCGCACGATCATGCTCGGAGTTTGACTTGAGCACGCAGAAATCTTCACGAGGCACAGCGACGTTGTGCTCGAGCCTTTTTCGGCCTCACTACAGCTCCTTCCCAAAGCGCACCAACTCTTTCTCCAGGTGACTTCCGCCCGTGAGGCAGCTGTGGCTCATCACAAGACCTCCCTTGCAACAACAATCGTCGCATCCCCACCGACACCCCTCTCCCAGACTCCTCCATCCTATGCCACGTCCTCCTCCTCCCCTTCTACCCCAATTGCACCCACTCAGATACAGGGTGTCGTGGCAGCAGGACAGGGGAAGAAGGGACGATGGAGGCGCAGTCATCATCGAGCAGCAGTAGTGGATGCTTTGTCCACGGCTACAACTCTAGAAGAGCTCATCCCTACACTGAGTGCCAACAGCTGCTCGACTAGGCGTGGATTACTCGCGGGCTCCAAGCTGCGCACACACTACGGTCCACGTCGAGCAGCACATCCTCCGGACGCGCAGCGACCACAACCGCAGCAGTTCCTGCTTCACCACCGGCGAACAGCGGCGACCCAGAGCCACGTGACCGTACCATCGCCGAGCTCCGTCACCTTTTGGCGCTTTTAGGGAGGTGCGAGTGTGTTGTCAGAGGTGGGTGGTTCACAGACAATCTGTCCGTCTGTCCTTGTGGCTCGGGATGACTCATGTGGGGGGGCACAGTCGGCATGTGATGACGATGGGCCAGACTGCACATATTGGACTCATGAGTCTCATATTTGTACCCTTTGTCATTCTTCTCCACCTTCTGCCCACCGTCCGTCTGAGGCCGAGTGTTCCATTGCTCGTTGTATAGTGACGTCCTCCAGTCGTGATTAATTTGGCACTTGGATCATCGATTCCGGAACCACTCGTCACATGACATGTCGTCGTAGTGATTTCGTTGTTCTCGGCCCTGTTGCATCTGTTCGTTCCATTCGCACAGGCTCTGGTCAGTTCTTACTAGTCCAGGGTGTTGGGGCTCCATGTTTTGATGGTCCGTCCGGCCCCTTCTATCTTTCTGAGGTGTTGTTTGTGCCTGACCTTGAGCTCAGTTTGATTCCTGTACGTGCTTGCATACTGATGGGACTCTCTGTGGAGCACACTACAGACTCCGCGACCGTGACTACTATTGACACTCGTAGCGTTGTTCTTCGTGCCTCTGTTGTGGAAGACCTGTATCGTGTCTCTTGGACTTCTGCTCCTTGCTCCCCCTCACCTTCCGCTTGTGTTTTTGTCACTGGTGTTTTGTCTCCTGAGCACCAGCGATTGCTTCATCGTCGCCTGTGTCATGTAGGCTCCAACACAGTGTCAAAGCTCATTCATACACAGCCCGCCCTCGGTCTTGACGCGGCTTCTTTTGAGAAGCCGCCCAAGACCGACTATCTCTTCTATGCTCAGGGTAAGATGCATCATTGCACCTACCTTGGCTCGCGTTCACGCGCACTTCGTCCTCTTGAGTTAGTCCATTTGGACCTTCTTGGTCCCCTACCTGTCGAGTCTCTGTCCAATCGGGGTCGATACGTCCTGACCCTGACCAATGACTTCGCCCGGATGCGGTGGGTCTACAGCCTACACCAAAAGAGTGACGCCACTCTCGCGGATTGCCTCCCGCTAGTGATGGCTGAGCATCAGTCCCGCCACACGCTACACACCTTCCGCTCGGATCGCGGCATCGAGTTTCTTGGCGAGATGGATAGCCTCTTTGCCGAGCACGAGATTTTTCACCAGGTCTCCGCTCCTGCTAGTCCTCAGCAGAACGGTGTCTCTGGGCGCTGGAACTGCACCATGGAGGATGCGGTTTGCGCTATGCGGTCTGATTACGGTATTCCGGAGTCCTTCGCTTTCAAAGGTTTCGCCTACATGACTTGGGTCTGGAACCGCCAACCGCACGGTCCTCTTCCGGACCACGTCACGCCGTATGAGCTCTCGATTGGCCACCGTATTGACTTGCGGCTCGCTCGCATCTGGGGATCCTTGGCTTCTGTGTGGTACAACGAGGACCAGCAGGGGTCCAAGGTCTCACCGCAGGGTTGCTTGTGTGCCTTCGTCGGCATCTCCCTGCGGTCAAAGTCATGGAGTTTTTTTGGACCCTGCTCGACGTCGCATTGTTGAGTCCCGCAACGCGCTCTTCTTTGAGGCCCTCACCTACCGTGATATGACTTCAATCACGTCGCTGTCTGTCACACATGTTCCCTCATGTGATGTTTCTTGACGGATGGGGAAGTCTGCGCCTACGAGCACCACCCGCCAGGTTGATGTGTACGTTCGCTCCCTCCACTTCTCCGGCTCTTGATGACCCAGCAATCATCGATGTCGGTCCAAGGATCTCTCCAATACCTCCGGCTTCTACCCCTGTCCCCTCGCACCCCATAGGTACCCATGATCCTGTACCTATGTGTACTCCTGTGACCGTACCTGTGTCCATAGGTACCCCGACATCTGTGCGTGGACCTGCCTCACCTGCTCCTACTGTCACACCGAGCCCCGTGTCGCCCACACTCGCATCTCCTCTCACGGCTTCACCAGCTCCCTTGCCTCATCCCTCCTTGACTGCGATTGTGCCCGTTCGTGAGCCTAAGGTGCACCCCTTGAGCCCGGGTTACTCCCGTGAGCCTGGCGGTCGTCTTTGACCATTGGACTCCAGAGCTCAGCGAGTGTCTGGTCCCGCATTCAGGCGCTCCGCTCGCAGCATCGCGAGTGGTGATCCCGGCACAAAGGCCCTAGGCCTGAGTGTCCGCACTGACCATACTGACGTACATCCAGCGTGTCCCGTAGGGCACGACCTCGTCACTTGCGAGTTTCATATCGCTTGTGATGCAGCAGCCAATCTTGTGGTCGTCAGACCGAGCACTGAGGCGTGCGCTCTTGCCACGTATAGCTCTCCCTCTATGGCGCCTGATCCGAGCACACTGAGGGAAGCTCTATTGTCACAGGATGATGACGCTTGGCATGCTGCCTGCAAGGATGAGCTTCGCGCCATCCGAGAGCACGGAGTTTACGAGTTAGTCGACCTTCCACCTGGGAGGAAGGCTATTCAGGTCTAGTGGGTCTTTTGCAAGAAAGTGAAGCCGGATGACTCACTGGAACGCCACACGGCTCGCTTGGTCGTCAAGGGGCACTCTCAGGTTGAGGGCATCGATTACACTGACACCTTTGCCCCAATCGGCCGCATGACCTCAGCTCGCTCTGTTCGGTGTAGTGGCTCAGCATGACTGGGAACTGCACCAGATGGATGTGAACAATGCATTCCTCCATGGCTCTCTGGATGAGGAGATTTTCGTGGCTCAGCCACCCGGCTTTGAGGATGGTGACAAGGACTGGCGCTTGCGCAAGTCCTTGTACGGCCTCAAGCAGTCTCCTCGGTGCTAGAACCAGGAGATCACTGGCACCCTGACTGGTGCGAGATATGTACATAGCGAGGCAGATCCTTCTCTCTTCATCCGACGGACGCCTGAGCGATTCACTGCCATCCTGGTCTATGTCGACGACCTTCTAATCGTGTCTCCTTCACTTGAGGCCGTGAAGGAGGCCAAGGCTATCCTCCAGATTGCCTACAGGAAAAAAGGACCTTGGTCCTGCAGCGTTGTGTCTTGACATGGAGAGCATGCGGGACCGGAGACGTCGTACTCTATTACTGCATCAGGCCCGATATGCACGTGTTGTGGGGGAGCGCTTCAACGATCTTCTCGGCGCAGAGCCCACGGCTTCCACACCTCTCACGCCTTACGGGCAGGATGCCCTGAAGGTGGACGATCCCACATAGCTGGGGGAGACAGTGGATGTGACCCTGTACCTCCGTCTCATCGGATATATGATGTACCTAGCCACTACTACACGTCCTGACATCGCATTTGCCGTCTACCTCCTTGCCCAGTTTTCACAGACTCCACACGCTAGAGCCCTTCACGCGGTTGTGCGAGTGGTGCGGTACGTGGTCTCCACACCGTACCTCGGACTCTGCTTTCGCCGGCACTGTTCGGTGGTCCTTGACGGCTACACCGATAGCGACTGGGCCTGGAGCCCAGATGGACGCAGTCACACCGGTTACGTGTTTTTGCTCGGTGGAACCGCTATGTCCTGGCAAAGCAGGAAGCAGGGCTGCATTGCACGTAGCTCATCGGAGGCAGAGTACGTTGCTATGGGTGTAGGGGTTGCTGAGGCTGCAACGCCTGTTCCTTGAGCTTGGCCAGTCAGTACCTGCCATTGTGCTTCATTGCGACAACGAGAGCGCCCTTGCCATTACGGAGAACTCTGGTGTCCTTCATGCTTGCACGAAGCACATTGCGGTTGAGCATCAGTTCGTGCGTGATCTGGTGGAGCGACACGTGATCTCCGTGGGTTGGCACTGACATGCACCGTGCTGACTTCTTGACGAAGGCATTAGCACGCAAAAACTTCTCGGTGGCCATTCGTTATGTTGGAATTTGCCCCTTGCCTGATAGTGGTTGAGTGTGGGGTGTTAGTGTGCCTGTGTCACATTTGTTGTTGCACTCGTTGTTGTACTCGTCTCAGTATTGCATGACTATGGACATGCGTACCATCGGGTCATGAGGGAGTGTTGTGATTTGTGACGTTCTTGTCGACCTGTACACTCAACTGTGACCACTCGGCCGTGTCCATACTCGTGCAGATCTCTGATGCGGACCCTGGTGGCACCGGTGCGTCATTGGATGGCGGACTACCAGCCTGGAGCTGACCGACGAGCGTTCCAGAGCTACTCGGGACCTCGTGCAGTTTTTCTGCAGCACGCAGGAGTTTATCGATGGACTAGCCATAGGCCCGATTGACATGTTTTTGCATTTTGTGTCCACCATTGATGTCAGATACATGCATGTGACCAGTCGTAGCGTCTTGCTTTTGATCCTGCACGTGTAGGTTCAGACGATGTAGCGTTCTGATATGTCTGCGCAAAGTTACGGCCAGCATAGTGGGTTTGGGCCGGTTTTTGGAAAGATCTTGCATTGCCGCATGCAACACCCGCCGTGCGCCGCGACACGTACTTATGCCATGGACCAGTCATTTTTCATCTCTATGTGCAAATGTTATTGAGGCATTTTGACACTTTGCGTTGTGTCTCCTAACCAGACTCTTGCCGGTGTGTGCACGGCGTGTGACTGTCGTCACCGTCTGACCAGGCGCTGATGCCTAGTCAGCGGCTGTGTCGTTAGGAAGCCTGCACACACCTTCACAGATGGGAGATGCGTATTTATAAATCCAGATACGTTTTGCTGCTTTAGAAAGTCAACCAAAAGTGCGTGATACTGCTGTCGTAGATTCACGAGAGTGGTCGAATTTGTCTGAAGGTTCGAGAAGATTCACTGGAGGCAAGGGGAGTTGGCCGGTTTGCCCTCAAAATTTCCAGTGAGTATCGAGGCCTCGTAACACGGTGGGCTGTTGTGTAATAACAGAAAAGCCCACTCAAAAAGAGCAGGGACTTCTGTACGTCTAGTACGAAATAGCAACAAACTCGACATTATCATGGGGATGCATGAGCTGCTGAAAAATCAGGTTATGGCTAAATTTACGTCTTATTTGTATTATTACCATGCAATTCAGTGCCATACCATCAGTTTCCACGTGAAAAGGGATAGGAAAACAATGAGTTGGATTGGACTTCTTTCGTCTTGAAGGTGTTTGAAAATATAATCTAGAAGAATAAAAATGTATTAATTTACTATTATTTTGTACTTTGGGATGAGAAATTGAAACTGTTATCCTTCCTTGACTGATGTTTCTGGTTTGTGGTGTTCAACTTAACGTCTGCTTAGGTGCTTAGTTAGCCCTTCACCCTCAGTATTTTTTCTGGCCAGGGTCAGAGAAAAGGCGAGCAAAATAGGTATCGGCTCTCGGCATGTCGGAATGTTGGACCAATTCGAGGGATAAGGTGGTGATGACGATTGGTAGCTAGGATTTCCGTCCCGCCTGCTGGGATTCCCTCGGATGTCAGCGCACGTGAGGGAGGATCCAAACTGTAGCTTCTCCAACGTTGCCGGCAGCAAGTCTTGCCAGCATCTTGGAGCCAACGTGGACGTGGTTTGTCTCCACGTCCAACGCAGAACGGGTGCGTGCTGCTGGCATGTCATTTCTGCATGCCTCGTCGACTGGGCTGGTTGATGCAGCGCCTGGGAGGGAGGGAGGAATCGGGGGGGAGTGGACCGGGACACATCCGTCGCAGCCTTCTCTTACGACAGTGAGCGCATGTCGAGCACCACGGCCACGCTCCTCAAGGCGGTTACTGTGGCCATAAGCTGCACTACTCCGGCCAGCAGTATGCCGGCGGAGGGATTGCAAAACAGTTGATAGTCCGCTTGTGGTCGAGACTTACTTCAACAGTAGAGCCTACTGTACAGCTCCTCACTCATCTATGGAAATATCTGACGCACACGCCCACCACGCGACTTGAGGCTCGGGAGTTGCCGAGGGGCTGCCATGCTGGACGGCGCCTTTTTTTGGTCCGGATGATCGTGAGGCAGATAGAGCTGCATGGGCATCAACATCCCAACGTTGGCTGAAACCTGCTCTTAAAAAGCGAGGTTAAAAACCATTAATGTTCTGTGCGTGAAGTGAGGGAATCCCTGAAGTTCGAACGCCATTAGCATGTGCGATAAACCAGGTCGACGGTAAAGTTCCAGTGCTTCCAGTCGAGTGCAGCTCAGAAAATTTGTAGGAAAAAAACAGCCAGAGTCACGTGGGAGGCGTTTCTTTGGTCGACCTCGCACGCCGTTCATCCCAGGTTACCGAGACGCTTAAGGAAGCGTATGTCTGGATTCGACGTCTTACATCTCTCCGGTAGTCCTTTTGAGACTGCCACTGAGGAGATCCTAGGGAAAAGCCAACTGTTCAGTTCTGCGTGATGACGTCCCTGGCATCTCCGCCACGCGCTAACACAGTCTACGACACAAGGGCAGAGAATGTGTGCACCGGGAGATGTACAGCCGCACACGCCTTCTTGAGGTGCTCGACTGAGAGGCATTCAGGTGCCGCCCTCGTCTACGCATCATGGAGAACGCCCAACGCCACTTGCGCCCGGGAACTGTGCAATGTGTTTTCCCCCGGTACCAGCGGCCATGCGTTACTGACGCCCAACGCTGAGGAGTCTTGGCGGCACTGGCCTGCACCAGCAGCAACAGCTGCAGGTGTTGTCATGACAGGTCGTGGATCTTCAGGTCTCGCATCGCACGGCCCCTCACTAGCCCCCTCCAGATCCACAAGACGGGGGCGCAACCAGTCTGCCGCTGTAGGGGGTTGGCAGTGGCAGCCGGGTGCCGGCTGCTGTAGGCTGGGCAACATTCGACACAAGTACCTGTCGGCACGACCATCCGTGATCGTGTCTGCCGCGCAGAATGAGGACCAACAAATTCGCCAGCAGCAGCAAAAGCGACGGAGGCCTGTGCCTGTTTCCACGACACCGACGCTCCGCTTTGCTCCTGGCAGCGGCACCAGCGCAAACGAGGCTACCACGCAGGTTGGTAACGCATTCGCGATCAGAAGTTTGAGGCGTTTGTGATGTCAGCCTTGCTGCTACTTCTACAGGTAGACTGGCTGAGTCAAACGGGCTGGAGCACGTCTCGGAATGTTGCATTTCCTGTTCTCTCATCAATACTTGTTGCAAGGGTCCACACCTGGCTGATGCAGGTGGTGGTGGCAGCTGTTTGTTGGCCCGGACCCTCAGACCATGCTTGTTCGTGGAAGCTTCGAATTCCCTTCTTCTTCTCTCCCCTCCTCTCTCCCGTCTCTCTCTCTCTCTCTCTCTCTCTCTCTCTCCCCTCTCTCTCTC
>SZWC01004675.1:17847-61240 GCA_023375785.1 Penium margaritaceum | reverse complement strand
CACACTGTCAGCGTGCTCGCTTTTGTATGCACATGTGTATCTGCACGTGCATGTGTGTGTGTGTGTGCGTGTGTGTGCAGGGGTTTTGCTGTCAGTGCAGGCCCCTTTTCATTTTGGTAGGGGTGTGTGTCGGGGCCTGGAGGGGGGGAGGGGGAAGTGTGCATGCATGCGGGCATGTTCATAGGTGTGTGCGTGCTTGTGTGTGAACACACCTGCTCGTGTGTGTGTGTGTGTGAGCATGAGTGTGCTCGTACATGCGCGTGTGCTTGCTTGGGTCTGTCTCTGTGTGCACGTGTGAATGCATCTGTGTGTATGTCTGAGTGTGCGCACAGGCATGTTTGCATTTGTGCGCATGCACGTTTGCCTGCTTCTCCGCTTGCTCGCCAGTGGAGCTTGAAGAGTTTCTGGGGAGGTGTGTTTGCACTTACTGGTAGCTACACAGCGTTGCTCTGCAAGCAGCTGTATTCATGGTGGCACTGTCTGCACTGCATGGACTGCATACATTCTGTATCCATTCAGCGGTCTCACCAGGAACTCCGCTGTAGGGAACATCAGATTTTACATCTTTGCGCCATGCTTTGTTGTGGGTCACACTTTACAGCATCACTTGCTACTTGTTTATCAAGCTGTGCGCTGGATTCCTCTCTCCTCACCCTGTGATCTGGGCCTAAATTCACACCACTCCTGCCCGATGATCGGCTCTGTCACGCAGTATGCGACGGTGGCGGTGATGGCGGCAATTGCGGAGGAGGTGTTCTTCCGCGGCGCCATCCAGTGCGGCCTCACGCACACCCTGCAAGTGGGCGGCAACGGCGTGTCCGACTCCACTCTGGGAATGGCTGCCATTGTGAGTCGCAGTGCCTTGGCCCCTGAAAGGGCTGGGCGCAAACTTCCTGACTTGATGACACTGGCGGTGACAGGGAGGAGGCAGGCTGTGCGCCACGTCTTCTGCATGCTTCAGACTGTGCTCTTGCGCTGTCTGGTTTCTGGTGCCGAGCAGGTCTGGGATGGTGAGTCAGGCAAGGGGTTGGTGGACTGCATGTGTGAAGGCCACTGCGTGCCTGTGCACCCAGTGGCCGCTCACCTGCGTCGCTCGCGTCATGAGAAGGCCTTCTAGTGCCGAGAGCAAGACGAGCGCCTGCTCATTGGCCTGCTGAGATGCGCTGCGCGCAAGGCATCTGCGTCCGGCAAAGACTGGCCCTGTTCTCACATGCGCTGTGTGCTCTGATTCGTGTATGTTTGTGTCTTGGGGGGAGGGGGGGGGGGTAATGTTCAGTAGAGCCAGTGCACAACATTGAGAGATGCTGTTTGTTCCCAGCCAGTACACATAACCGCTGCTGTCCCTGTCATCTCTGCACGGTTGACATGTTCTGAGCTTGTGCGTGTGTATGTGTGTGTGTGTGTGTGTGTGTGTGTGTGTGCAGACGGGGTACCTCCCAGCTATGGCGCCCTTCTCGCAGCTCAGTGCAGCATTGGTCACAGCTGCGATGTCTGGAACCATGCTGTACGCCATCTCTGCCGTTCCATCTGGTGAGCTCCTTTTCACTGACCTCACCCATGTGCTGGGCATTGTCATTGCGCAGTCCATGCACGGAGCTGTCGGAGCCATATGCGCAAGCATGCACAGTTTGTCTTCCATTCTGATTCCCTTGGGGAAGTGTTCTTCCCAGGCTTAGTCCTGCCTGCTCATGCCTGCTGAGAGTTTGAAAGGTGTGCTGCTGGCCTTCACAGAGAAAAGTGTTCTTGCCTGTCAGAAGGTGCTGGTACTGCTGCTGGTGGTGGTGCTGCTGTTGTTTGATTGCTCCCATGACTCTTGTACCCTGCACCCGATGCACTGCAGAGCCGCATGTGATCATCTCTGGCAGTAGCACCCGCACCGCCGGAGAATTGCGCGCAAGTGTAGGAGGTAAGCTGGAGCTTGGAGGTGGTAGGATTTCCTTCTGGTTCGTTGGTTGTCGCTTGGAAGTTCTGGTTGCTTTTCTTGTATGGCAAGGGGTTGGTTTTGCGCCACCCCGCACATGAGACGCGACCAAGAACCTTTCTCTCTGAGCCTCGTGCATGACCTGTGAAGACTGCTCGTATGTCTGTCGGTTTCGGCGCACCTTGCCATGTCAGTGAGAATTGGAGTGCATGAAAGTGATTGTGTGGAGCAACAAGGCGCAAGAGAACTTGCTGGTCGCAATTCTCTGGATGTGTTACTGCGCTGTAGATGGTCCAACATGGACCATCCAGACGCCAACACCAGCACCCTCCTCTTGCCTCTGCAGCTGCCCATGCGGGTGCAGCCTGAGTGAACATGACTTGCTCTCTTTCTCTGCATGACGGGGAATCTCTTGCGTTTACTTGTGAATGGAGAAATCTGTCTGGACCAGGTCTGTCTCAGAATGCCCCTCGGCTCTGTCCGCAGCAGGCGACGGAGCAGTGGTCTACACAGGCACTGATGAAGTAATGGAGAGACTTCTGCTGGTGTGTGATCGATGTCAGGGGGTGGGATGCAAATCATGTGATGCAACGCTGGCTGGCCCGTGATGTCAGTGTCTTGCAATTTATTCAGAGACAGTTGTGTGCCGGTGTGTGTTTGTGGTTTTGACTCGGTATCTTGGCAGAGTGGTACCGGCGACAGCAGCTAAAGACCATCTACTCGCCAATGTTTCTTGGGCTGGTGGGGCTCTACTTCGGAATTGAAATGCTGCTGGTGAGTGGGCTGTTGCGGTTGCTGCTGCTGGTGGTAGTGGTGGTGGTGGTGCTTATGCCGCCATTGGCAGTTTGTGTGTCTGGTGTTGTGATAGCTGGCTCAGTAGCTTGTGCAGTGACTGGCAATGTATCGAGGCGTCAATCCTGACTTTCAACACTGGGTGCGAGACTACCGAAAAGAGATGTGGTTGGTGAGGGGTAGGGGCTGGAGGAGGGGAAGGTGGGGGTGGGGTATAGTCACGGCATCTCCACATCCAGTCCACNGGAGGGGTTGGGGAGTGGGGGGGGAGGGGGGGGGGGTGGAGTCTTGGATCTAGCAGGGAATGCCTGAGATGTGTGCTTGTGCTCCTGCTCTGCTGGTGGCATGAGTGTTTCAGGTGGGCAACCTGTTTGTGCCCATTGTGAGCCACGCTGCGTTCTCCACCCTCACCATCCACCTGGGGCTTCAGCGCCTGGAGAAGCAACAGAAATTGCAGCAGCAGCAGCAGCTGCACAGGCAACCAGAAGAGTAGCATTTGGGAGGGGAGGAACCCTCCCATTGTCTCTGTAAACATTGTTATTATTGACAGCACTTTCCGCTGTTTGCCATCCACCCATGGCTAGAAGCTGAACTTCTGCACCCTGCCCTTGGCCACTTTTTTGACCACTGAACGGAGATTGATTCTTTCAGCCAAGAACTGTGACCCCTCCATCTCAAGATTTTGGGCGCCAGTCGGGCCACTGATAGGGCAGGAAGACAGCCTGGTTATCCTGTTTTGTTCTCTTGACTAGTGTAATTCTTCCTGTATTCCGTTTTAGAGTAGGTGACCTTATGAAAAGCTGAAACATCATCGCTCATTGAAACACTGAATCGTGTAGGGAGGCATTTTGGGTTACGAAGTACCCCTTGCAATCGAAAAGTACGGAAGAATTACATAAAATTTTGACATAATCTCCTACTTTGGTGGTCCTATAACACACATGGCTTTGCGGTGCCTTTTTCAGATGCTTCACTTGCGGTGAGAGTTAGTGTTAGGAAAAGGTTCAGACAAGACACTCTGCAATAGTGGGCATTCCTCAGTCAGCCAAGAAGTTGTAGAAATGCGTGTGCACAGTTTGGCTGATCAATTGCGAAGCACTTGTGGAAGTATGCATGGACAAACATGGATCATGGGTAAGGAAAAGCATGGATGGAAAGAGGCCTAAAGATGGGCGAGGGAGAGGGGTTTGTGTGTCGCATATTTGTACAGTGAACATGTACCTAAAACATATAAAAGAAATAGTCAGCATAACAAACTTGGGTGGAATAGCTGAGATACCCATGAAACTGTTGGTTATGTTCATAACACACGCAAGTGCCCTCTTGTCTCCTTTCACACACACACACACACACACACACACACACACACACACACACACACACACACACACACACACACACACACACACACACACACACACACACACACACACACACACACCTGATCACTACAAGTGATTCATCTTGACTAAGGCTCCTCTCTGCAAGACTGTGACGCAGCATGGGGCGCACAGTGACAGTGGCACCATCAAGTTACAGAGTGATGGCCACAGCACCAACATTGTCCTCACGACGAGCCTTAGTTTAGTGATAATGACACATGCCGAAATGGTGGATACACTTTTTGACATGCATGGTTGTGGTGTGACGGTTTTCCTACCCACTTGCATGCACAGCCCTCTATCGTCGTGGATGGCTTCACGGACAGTGATTGGGCGCATGACTCTGATGCTCGCAGCCGCACAGGATACATCTTCTTGGTTGGTGGCACTGCAGTTTCCTGGAAAAGTGGCAAGCAAGGGTGTGTAGCACGCAGCACTGCGGAGGCTGAGTACGTCGCTCCGGGCGCAGGCACTTGTGAAGCTATCTGGCTGTGTCGCCTGTTGCAGCAGTTTCGTGTTCCCATCCGCTGCATCACTCTGCGTTGTGATAACCAGAGCACGAAGGCCATTGCAGAAGACAGTGGCATGCATCATTCACGCACCAAACACATCAATGTTGAGCATCACTTTGTTCGTGAGTGCATTTCTGTTGGCATCGTCCAGGTCACCTGGGTGGATACACGGTCTCAGAGAGCTGACTTTCTTACCAAGGCCCTCAGTCGCAATGTCTTCAAAAGTGTTGTACACTCTGTGGGTCTCATCAGTCCGCATGATCCAGGTTGATTGTTTGTGTCCCTGCTCTCTCACCTTCTGTGCTCACCGCTCGTGACTCCCCTCTGTGTGTGCATCGCTTGTCTGCGGGTCATGGGGGAGTGTTGAAGTTTGTTGGCCGCTCATAACTCTATGCCCTCTTGCCTCCCACATTCTGCACACACTCATGTACAGATTGAGTCACAATGGTACTTCCTGGGGAGATGGCTGACGCACCACCCTGACTGGAGCCGTCAGCGGCCTCAAGCTTTTGCTGGACCCAGGAGTGCTTTCAGCCACCAATGTTACCGTTGCATGACTCTCCATGATTCTCTATGATCTCTGCGTGATGCGGTAGATGCTAGGGCCGTACACTCTCACTACCGTGCCCTGTATCATTTTATCTTGTCTTGCATGTGATGGGGGAGCTGCATATCTGCCGGGTGCTGATCCTTAGGGGGCCACCATGCTGGTCTTGACCGTGCATTGGTGAGTAGCCGCCCTCGGTTAATCCGAGAGGTCGGGCTCGACCCCCGGGTGGCGGCACTTGCTCACCCGAGCTCGTTGCTCGAGGAGAGTGAGGGCTCACCGGCACTAACCTCTCTCGCTCCTCTTGTTTTTTTTGTCTTGATTGACTCCACGATTCTAAGGCAAGTTACCGCATCTATGGCGCGTCTCATGCATTTCTCCATGTGGCTGTCACCTACTCCGTCACTCGTGGTTTAGCCACGTAGTTTCATAGCAACTACATACCTGCCGCGGCGCACGGCGGGTGTCGCACGCGGCAGTCCAAGAGCTGTACTAAAGCTGGCCCAAAACCACTGTTTTGGTCGTAACTCTGCGCACACATGTCAGAATGCTACGCCGTCTGAACGTAGACGTGCAGAATCAAAAGACAGAAGCTACGACTGGTCACATGCATGCATCCATTGATAGACAGTGAGCATACAATACAAAAACATGCAAATAAGCCTCATGGCCAGTCTGCCGAAAGACGCCTGCAAGATGTAGAAGACACAACAGAGAGTCCCGGTGGCATGTGGGGCTCTGGTGCAGTGGTCGGCCAGCTCCAAGCTGGTAGTCCGCCGCTTGTCGTCGCGCCGGTGTCACCAGGGCCGATCTCTCCGTTGCTGCCCGCGACTGCACTCGGCTGCCCGAGACGTCACTCGTGCATCACCACAGATCTCTGCACAGCTCCAAGTACCGTCTCATTTCCACGCTCCACGGGCAACCCTGCGCGCTCTAGCAACTGTCCGTGCACCACCGTGCCTCTGAGCACACCATCTTGTACTTCTCCGCACTCCGATCGACTTCACGGTCACCACCCTGGATTCGCCGCCAATCGACGGGCCTCCGGACGAGGAGCTCGACTCCCCTCGGACCGCTGCACGTCACACTGACGGTGGGTGGGAGAACCCAACGGACTATGGCCACCCGTCAACTCCAGACCATGACACGCCCCTCTGGTTCCGTATGCTCGACTCAGATTACTGGCGAAGGGACCTAGAAAGAGAAGCCGCTGAGCGCGAGGAGGAAATCAACCGACAGGTCTACACTGCGGACGATCTGCTGCCGTCCCCTCCTCGCCATCCAACAATGCAACCCACACCCGGCACTCCATCATTCACATCGGTATCCACTTCCAATACCACTGCTGGTCCATCTCCCGCAGCTGCCACATCTGTTGAACCTTCTCCAACCCCAGAGATTCCAGGCGTTATCCTTGTGCTTCTTGTGCACACGGACTCCATCGGCCTTGCAGGGGCCGTGCTTGACGCAGCAGCAGGGGCGGCAGCAACCTTTGCTGCAACTGTCCGTGCTTGCAGGACACCCACTCAGATGGCTGTGGGGCGGGCAGCAGACGCATACGCCCACGCGACAGCCTCACTCACGCTGCTGGCAGCAGCGGCAGCAAATATCGCCACCCAGTTCATTGTAGCAGCAGCCTTTGTCGCAACTGCAGCCTCCTCCACAGTTGACGCTACTGCAGCTGCTGTTGGTTCTATCCGCGCCTCCATTGCATCAGCCGTTCTGACTCCAATAGGTGATCCACAGGAGCTTACTCCATACGTCACCACAGGAGTCCTCGTTGCTTCAATATCTACAGCAGTGGCCGGAGCCACGATCACCGGCCTCCTGTGCCTGACCGTGGCTGTTGCAGGGTGGGTGGCAGTGCTCTTTTCATCAGCAGCAGCCGTTGTGGCTCCCCTATTCTCCCTGCTGCCACGCCACCAGACCGGTGAGATCATCTCTCGCTCTTCCTTCCCTTTTCTTCTCACTTCCTCTCCCCTATCATCTAAGTCCTCCTGATGCTCTAGTTCTTCCATCATGCCTGGACAAGAAGATAAGCTAGAGGCCCTTCAGGCCGCCTTTAGTGAGGCCCAAGCTGAGCGCCGAAAGGTGCAAGATGAACTTGATCGCGAGCGCGATGCGCAGCAGGAGCTAGCTGCCTTAGTAGCTGCATTGGTGCTTGAGCGTCTCCGCTCCATTCCAGCCTTTGCTGCCTCTCTTCCGGCTGACACGTCAGGGTCTACAAGTTTGTCAGTGCCGCTGGGGGGTGGTGCCGCCAAGTCCTCCTCTTCCACTGCTTCCACTGGAGCAGCCCCCACTGGTGCTCTCCCACCAGCGCGTCAAAAGGACTTTGAGACGCCACCACCTCACTTTACCTCAAAGCTCACTTTCACTTCCTGGGAGACACGTTTCAATGCATGGGCTCAGGGTGAACTACTGTGGGAGTACTACTCGCCCGCCAAGCCGCCGTTTGTGCACCAACCAGCGGAAGCGGCCCGTGCTGTACGGGCACTCATCAACGCCGGTCTCGAGAACCTTCTGGATGACATCGGTACGTACAATGCCGATCCCATCCGAGGTACCACTGTAGATCCTGTGGGTGCCTATGCACTCATTCGCCGTCGGAAGACTGTCACTGGACATGCTGCTCAGAGTGCTCTCACCGTGCAGTTCAACACCTTGCAGATGCGGGCGGACGAGACCGCAGATGAGTACTGGGCGCGCAGTTTGCGCCTACTGCGGGATCCTAGCAAAGCTGCTCCAGGTCCTCTCTCTGCCTGCCTCTCTATTGTCGCTGGCCTCATCCTTGAGCTGTCTGATCTCTATCTTCACGTCTCCCAGGCGGAGCTAGAGCGTCTTGCCTCTGCACCTGTCCCTGCCGATGCTCCACCGGTCATTAGCCCATTGTTTGACTTCACTGCTGCACGCCTAACTGACTGGTGGAATTCCCTCCAAAACAAACGCATGTACCGGGCCGCCATTGCAACAGTCACTACATCCTCACCCCCTTCCTCCACTGCAGCCTCATCTATTGTTTCCTCCTCTCAGGCTTCTGTGTACTCCACCCAGAGTGCCTCTCGCAACGGTGGTGGTGACTCCGGCTCCAGCCGTGGCGGCGGTCGTGGGGGCCGAGGGCGTGGGGGTGGACGTGGTGGCAAAAACTCTATCACACCCGCTGCCGATGTCACTTGCTGGAACTGTGGTGCTGCTAGGCACTCTGCGCCCAAGTGTCCTGCCCTACATGATGACATACGCTTTGCCTCCTCCATGCGTGCACACTGGGCACGAACCGGTGCTACAACCTCTTTCGCTACTACCACAGTGACCGTCTCATCCTCTTCATCATCCTCATCTGCCTCGGCCCTCTCTACCATACTCGCTCCTCTGCAGCAGACACCGCCTGCCTCCAGTCAATGGGGCTGGGTGCCACCACCGTCTGGACCCTACTACGGGCCCCCGTCCTCCCACTACTCTGCTCCTCATTGGGCTCGTGACGATGACCACTACTCTGACCGCTCCTCTGATCGCTCCTCTGAGCGGTTCTCTGATCGCCGGGACGAGGAGCGCACCCTTGAGTGCCGACTGGCCAAGCTTCTTCACCTTCGTAC
Source organism: Penium margaritaceum (assembly GCA_023375785.1). Classification (NCBI taxonomy): domain Eukaryota; kingdom Viridiplantae; phylum Streptophyta; class Zygnematophyceae; order Desmidiales; family Peniaceae; genus Penium; species Penium margaritaceum. The sequence continues at coordinate 52,496 of SZWC01004675.1, read as the reverse complement.
TCAGGGAGGTGAGAGTGTGGGTGGCCAACCCCTTGTTTTGTCCTGTGAGTCTGATGTTACCCTCCGTGGCTCTCCCTCTGGTGGTGTGCAAGGAGACTTGCCTGATGATCATGGTTGGATTGAGGAGTGGCAATCTCACACGTACCCCTCACGTCTTGGTCATCTGCCTTCCTCCCTTCTCCGTGGCACTGTTGCTGTCTGTCTGGGTTTGCCCTCCACTCGTGCCTCATCTGGCCTCTGGATCATTGATTCAGGGGCCACCCATCACATGACATCTTGTCGCTCCTCCTTCGTATCCCTCGGGCCCGTTCAGTTCGCTCCGTCAGAACTGGCTAAGGCCAGCTTCTACCCGTCCAAGGTGTTGGTGTCGTCCGTTTCGTTGGTCCCGGGGGCACTGTGTACCTCCCTAACGTCTTGTACGTTCCTGACCTCGAGGTCAGCCTTCTCTCTGTGACCACCCTTGATGACCAGGGTATGGATTTCTCACCCAGCCGCGGTCTTGCCTCCATCTCTCTCCGTTCCTCTGGCCATGTTGTTCTGCGTGGTATTCGCTGTGATCGCTTGTTCCGTGTCCCTCTCACGTTTCCCTCATCTTCCGCTGCCTCCGTCTTTGTGCATGTCGCCCCCTCTCTGTCTCCAGAACATGCTGACCTTCTGCATCGTCGCCTCTGTCACATTCACACTGCTGCGATCCAGCGCCTTCTTCGCCTATAGCCTGCGCATGGCCTTGACCCTGCCACGTTTTCCCTTCCATGCACGTCCACTTGTCTTGACTGCGCTGCTGGCAAGATGCACCGCTCTCCCTTCTCGACCTCTGAGTCAACCACCTCCCACCCTCTTGACCTGGTGCACGCTGACGTCATGGGTCCCTTACCCCAGGATTTCCTGGGTGGCATTGGCCGGTACGTCCTATGTCTTACCGACGACTTCTCCCGTTACCGCTGGGTCTTTGCTCTGCGGCATAAGAGCGATGTCACTGATGTCCTTGAATCCTGGCTCCCTCAGGCCGAACGCGCATGTCAACGCTCCTTGCGTGTGTTCCGCAGTGACCATGGCGGTGAATTCTATGGTCCAACATCCCGCTTTCTTGAGCCTCGCGGGGTCCGGCTTGAGTCCACCGCTCCATATACACCCCAACAAAATGGGGTGTCTGAACGCTGGAACCAGACCCTTGCTGACGGTGTTCGGTCACTGCTTTCTGCCTCCGGGCAGTCTCCTCTCTTCTCCTTTGAAGCCATGTCTTACATGACATGGGTCTGGAACCGCATCCCACATGGACCCATTCCCCACACCGTCACTCCCTTTGAGCGATGGACTGGCCGTCGTGCTGACCTTCGGCTTGCACGAGTTTGGGGCTACCTTGCCTCCGTCTGGGTGCCCTCTGACCAACGCGATGGTAAACTGTCTCTGCGTGGTCGCCTTTGCATCTTTCTTGGTGTCTCTCCTTTCTCCAAAGTATGGTGCTTCTGGGATCCTTCCCGCTGTCGTGTTGTTGAGTCTCGCGATGCCCTGTTCTTTGAGCACCTGTTTGAACGTGACGCTCCATGCTTCGGTGGGTCCCTTGCTCCGCCTCTTCGGGTTGGGAGTGGTGGTTCTCTGCCCTCTCGGCCGCCTGTTCCTCCCTCGGTACGTCCCTCGGTTCCCCCTGTCTCACCTTCTGTTGATCCGGGCTCTCCGTTGTCTGCATCCCCCTCCCCGGCATCCTCACCCTCCACGGGTCCCTTGGACTCGCACAGTACCTCCAGCGCCTCTAGCGCCCCTATCGGCTCCCCTGCTTGCTCCTCCTCCTCTCCCACTCTTGGTGCCGCCTCAAAGCCTCCTATTGCCTCGGAGCTCCCTCTCGCCTCGTCCTCCCCATCTGGTTCGCCTTGCTCCGTTGTGCCCTCCTCTTTTGCGCGCCCCCCGTCCATTCCCCCAGTCTCACCCTACATGCGCGGCGGCCGCCTCCGGGCTCTTCCCTCCCAGTCTGACCCAGTGGTCTCTGGTGACCCTGGCCTTCGTGCCCTTGGTCTCACTGCCTCTGGCCTGTCTGCAGCCGCCTCTGTTGTCCATCCCAGCACCGCACTTGGCTACTCTCTTATCGAACAAGAGTTCCACTCCGCGGTGACCTCGTCTGTTTCCGGGTACATTGCCTCATGCTTTGCGGCTGCTGGCCTCTCACCTCTCTCTCCCAAGCCGCAGACTGTTCAGGCAGCCCGTGTTGCCTCTGACTCCCTGCTTTGGGAGCAGGCCATGAAGGCCGAGCTTGATGCACTGTCTGATCACGGTGTGTATGAGCTTGTTGATCTCCCACCCGGTCGCACGGCAGTTGTTGCCAAGTGGGTGTACCGTCGCAAACTAAACGCAGACAACACAGTTGAGCGGTACAAGGCTCGCCTCACGGCCAAGGGGTTCTTTCAAATTCCTCGAGTGGACTTTGATGAGACCTTTGCCCCAGTCGGTCGCTATACCACAACCAGAGCTCTACTCAGCTAGTCGCACAGCATGACTGGGAACTTGAGCAGATGGATGTCAACAACGCCTTTCTCCATGGCAAGCTGGATGAAGAGATCTACAGGGTTCAACCACCAAGCTTCTCTGATGGCACGAACCGGGTTTGGCGTTTGCGCAAAGCCCTCTATGGCCTCAAGCAGTCTCCACGGTGTTGGAACCAAGAGATTACAGCCACCCTTGAAAAGGGAGGGTACAAACGGAGTGCAGTGGATCCAGCCCTTTTTCTCGGGCCCCCCACCAAACCACTTGTTGCCATTCTTGTGTACGTGGATGATCTTCTCATTGCCTCTCCTGATGTAGCGTCTGTAACTGTCGCCAAGTCCCTGCTGCAAGCGGCATACAAGATGAAAGATCTTGGTCCGGCACGCGTCTTTCTAGGGATGGAGCTGGAGCGTGATCGTGCACGTCGGGTCTTGCATGTGCATGAGGCTGCGTATGTGCGTAGCCTGGGGGAGCGCTTTGCGCCACTCCTCACCTCCATTCCCACAGCTTCCACTCCCATGACGCCCGCCGGGCAATCGCTCCTGAAGTCGCTTGATCTCACCAGACTGGGGGAGGCAGTGGATACCACTGACTATCTTTGGGTCATTGGCTCCCTGATGTACCTTGCCACGACTACACGTGCAGATGTTGCCTTTGCAGTGAACTTCTTGTCACAGTTCTCCCAGTGCCCCCGGGAGCGGCACCTTGAGGCAGCCCTGCGAGTGGTGCGGTATGCTCTCTCCACCCCCCGCGTCGGATTGCTCTTTCATGCACAGCCCTCTATCGTCGTGGATGGCTTCACGGACAGTGATTGGGCGCATGACTCTGATGCTCGCAACCGCACAGGATACATCTTCTTGGTTGGTGGCACTGCAGTTTCCTAGAAAAGTGGCAAGCAAGGGTGTGTAGCACGCAGCACTACGGAGGCTGAGTATGTCGCTCTGGGCGCAGGCACTTGTGAAGCTATCTGGCTGTGTCGCCTATTGCAATAGTTACGTGTTCCCATCCGCTGCATCACTCTGTGTTGTGATAACCAGAGCACGAAGGCCATTGCAGAAAACAGTGGCATGCATCATTCACGCACCAAACACATCAATGTTGAGCATCACTTTGTTCGTGAGTGCATTTCTGTTGGCATCGTCCAGGTCACCTGGGTGGATACACGGTCTCAGAGAGCTGACTTTCTTACCAAGGCCCTCAGTCGCAATGTCTTCAAAAGTGTCGTACACTCTGTGGGTCTCATCAGTCCGCATGATCCAGGTTGATTGTTTGTGTCCCTGCTCTCTCACCTTCTGTGCTCACCGCTCGTGACTCCCCTTTGTGTGTGGGTCGCTTGTCTGCGGGTCATGGGGGAGTGTTGAATTTCGTTGGCCGCTCATAACTCTTGGCCCTCTTGCTTCCCACATTCTCCACACACTCATGTAAAGATTGAGTCACAATGGTACTTCCTGGGGAGATGGCTGACGCACCACCCTGACTGGAGCCGTCATTGGCCTCAAGCTTTTGCTGGACCCAGGAGTGCTTTCAGCCACCAATGTTACCGTTGCATGACTCTCCATGATTCTCTATGATCTCTGCGTGATGCGGTAGATGCTAGGGCCGTACACTCTCACTGCCGTGCCTTGTATCATTTTATCTTGTCTTGCATGTGATGGGGGAGCTGCATATCTGCCGGGTGCTGATCCTTAGGGGGCCACCATGCTGGTCTTGACCGTGCATTGGTGAGTAGCCGCCCTCGGTTAATCCGAGAGGTCGGGCTCGACCCCCGGTGGCGGCACTTGCTCACCCGAGCTCGTTGCTCGAGGAGAGTGAGGGCTCACCGGTACTAACCTCTCTCACTCCTCTTGTCGTTTTGTCTTGATTGACTCCACGATTCTAAGGCAAGTTACCGCATCTATGGCGCGTCTCATGCATTTCTCCATGTGTCTTTCATCTACTCCATCACTTGTGGTTTAGCCATGCAGTTTCCTAGCAACTACATACCTGCCGCGGCGCACGGCGGGTGTCGCACGCGGCAGTCCAAGAGCTGTCCTAAAACTGGCCCAAAACCACTGTTTTGGCCGTAACTCTGCGCACACATGTCAGAATGCTACGCCGTCTGAACCTAGACGTGCAGAATCAAAAGACGGAAGCTACGACTGGTCACATGCATGCATCCATTTACAGACAGTGAGCATACAATACAAAAACATGCAAATAGGCCTCATTGCCAGTCTACCGAAAGACGCCTGCAAGATGTAGAAGACACAGCAGAGAGTCCCGGTGGCATCTGGGGCTTTGATGCAGTGGTCGGCCAGCTCCAAGCTGGTAGTCCGCCGCCTGTCGTCGCGCCGGTGTCACCAGGGCCGCCCGCCTCAGGGATCTGCACGAGTATGGACACGGCTGAGTGGTCATAGTAACTGTACAGGAACGGCACAAAGCACAACACTCCCCCATGACCTGATGGTACGCCTTTCCATACGCGTGCAGCACCGGTACGAACACAATAGTGAGTGACAAAAACAGATGAGATGCAGACGCACATCCCACCCTCAACCACTCTCACGCACGGGACAAAGCGCAACAAAACTAATGGCCACTAGGAACATTCCGCGAGCAAGTGCCTTCGTCAAGAAGTCAGCACGCTGCATGTCAGTACCAACCCACATGATGGAAATCACGCGTCGCTCCACCAGATCACGAACAAAGTGATGCTCAACCGCAATTTGCTTTGTGCGAGCTTAAAGAACACCAGAGTTCTCTTCAATGGCGAGAGCACTCTGGTTGTCGCAACACAGCACAATGGCGGGTACTGACTGCCCAAGCTCAAGAAACAAGCGCTACAGCCATACTACCTCAGCAGCCCTGCGCCCAAAGCAACATACTCTGCCTCTGACAAGCTACGTGCAATGCATCCTTGCTTCCCGCTTTGCCAAGACAAAATGGTACCACCGAGCAGAAACACGTAGCCAGTACGACTGCGCCCATCTGGGCTCCAAGCCCAGTCACTGTCAGTGTTGTCGTCAAGGACCACCGAACACTGCCGACGAAAGCAGAGTCCGAGGTACGACGTGGAGACCACGTACCGTACCACTCGCACAACCGCGTTAAGAGCTCTCGCACGTGGAGCCTGCGAAAACTAAGCAAGGAGGTTGACGGTGAACGCAATGTTAGGACGCGTGGTGGTGGCCAGGTACATCAGAGATCCGATGAGACAGAGGTACAAGGTCATGTCCACTGTCTCCCCCAGTTGTGTAGGGTCATCCACCTTCAGGGCATCCTGCCCATCGGGTGTAAGAGGTGTAGAAGCGGATGGCACTTCACCAAGGAGATCGCCAAAACGCTCCCCCACGACTTGTGCGTATCGGGCCTGATGCAGCAACAGTGTCCGATGTCTGCGATCTGGCACGATCTCCATACCAAGAAACACCGATGCAGGACCGAGGTCCTTCATGATGTTGGCAGTCTGCTGGACAGCCTTGGCCTCCTTCACGGCCTCCAAGGACGGAGACACAACCAGGAGGTCATCAACATAGACCAGGATGGCGGTGAACCGCTCGGGTGTCGGTAGGATGAAGAGCGAGGGGTCTGCCTCGCTCTGTACGTATCCTACGCGAGTCAAAGTGCCAGTGATCTCCCAGTTCCAACACCATGGAGAGTGCTTGAGGCCGTATAAGGACTTGCGCAAGCGCCACACCTTGTCACCATCCTCAAAGCCTGGTGGCTGAGCCATGGAAATCGCCTCATCCAGAGAGCTATGGAGGAACGCATTGTTCACATCCATTTGGTGCAGTTCCCAATCATGCTGAGCCACTACACTGAACAGAGCTCGAGCTAAGGTCATGCGGCCGTTAGGGGCAAATGTGTCAGTGTAATCGACTCCCTCAATCTGAGAGTACCCCTTGACGAACAAGCGGGCCTTGTAGCGTTCCAGTGAGCCATCCGGCTTCACCTTCTTGCGAAAAACCCACTTGACCTGAATCGCCTTCCTCCCAGGGGGAAGGTCGACAAGCTCATAGACTTTGTGCTCTCGGATAGCGCGAAGCTCATCCTTGCAAGCAGCTTGACAGGCATCGGCATCCTACGATGAGAGAGCCTCCCTCAATGTGCCAGGGTCAGGCGCCATAGAGGGGGAACTCTGCGTGGCGAGTGCACACGCCTCAGTGTCGGGCCTGACGGCCACGAGATCAGCTGCTACGTCACAGGCGATATGGAACTCGCGAGTGACCAGGTCGTACCCTACAGGGCACGCTGGATGTACCTCTGAAAGCTCGGTGTGGGCACTCAGGCCTAAGGCCTTTGTGCCTGGATCAGCGCTCGCGATGCTGCGAGTGGAACGCCTGGGTCCGGGACCCGACGCTCGCTGAGCTCCGGAGTCTAGTGGTCGAAGCCGGCCACCGGGCTCACGGGAGTAACCGGAGGTCGAGGGGCGCACCTCAAGCTCAGGGACAGGTACGACCACAGCTGTTGAGGGCTGAGGCAAGGCAGTCGGAGATGCCGAGCGAGGAGATGAGTGTGTAGGAGACACGGGGCTGGGTGTGTCAGCAGGCAAGGCTGGTCCGGACAGTGAGGCGGGGGTGTCAACTGACGTAGGAATGAGAGTGGGTAAGACTGGGTCAGACGCAGGAGCAGGGGTGCCGGCAGACACAGGTGATGGTGCAGGAGGAGGCGTGAGAGCAGAGGTACATGTGGGGTGTGAAACAGGCTATACAGGCAAGATCTCTGGGCCGACGGCAATGATAGCCGGATCATCAAGGGCTGGAGATCGAGAGGGGGCTCGAGCGGACACATCAGCCGGACGAGGGATGGTCGCTGGCATAGAAGTCTCCCCCATCCGCCGAGGACCCTCACAGGAAGGGACATGGGCTACGGAGAGGGCTGTGATCGAAGTCAGGTCACGATACGTGAGTGACTAAAAAAACAGCGCGTCACGCGACTCAATGACGCGAGGGCGAGTGGGGTCCCAAAAACGCCAGGCCTTCGACCGCGGGGAGATGCCAATGAAGGCACACAGGCGACCCTAAGGGGAGACCTTGGACACCTGCTGGTCCTCGGTGTACCACACGGAGGCCAGGGATCCCCAGACGCGAGCAAGACGAAGGTCAGCATGGTGGCCAAACCAGAGCTCGTACGGTGTAACATGGTCCGGAAAGGGACCACGCGGGAGGCGGTTCCAGACCCAAGTCATGTAGGTGAAGCCCTCGAAGGCGAAAGACTCCGGGAGACCGCACTCAGACCGCATGGCGCGAACCGCATCCTCCATGGCGCGGTTCCAGCGCTCAGATACACCGTTATGTTGTGGAGAAGCAGAAGCGGAAACCTGGTGAAAAATCCCGTGCTCAGCAAAGAAAGAGTCCATCTTGCCAAGGAACTCGCCTCCGCGATCCGAGCGAAAGGTATGTAGCGTGTGGCGAGACTAACGCTCAGCCATCACGAGCCAGAGCCGAACTGCAAGGGCGGCGTCACTCTTTTGACGTAGACTGTAGACCCACCGTATGCGGGTGAAGTCATCAGTCAGCGCCCGAACATACCGGCCCCTCTCGGCCAGGGACTCAACCGGGAGAGGACCGAGAAGTTCCGAGTGGACCAACTCAAGAGGCCTAAGCGCTCGGGAACGCGAGTCAGGGTAGGTGCACCGGTGCATCTTCCGCTAAGCGCAGAAAAGACAGTCGGTGTTGGGTGGCTTTTCGAAAGAAGTAACGTCAAGACCAAGAGCAAGCTGTGTCCGAATGAGCTTCGACACAGTGTCAGAGCCCACGTGACACAGACGACGATGAAGCAACCGCTGGTGTTCCGAGGATAGAACACCAGTGACAAAAACGCGACCGGATGAGGAGGGAGAGCAAGGGGAGGAGGGCCGAGCGATATGATACAAATCATCTATGACTGAAGCACGCAAGACAATTCTAGAGGTGTCACTAGCAGTCAGAGTCGCTGAATTAGCGGTGTGCTCCACAGAGAGACCCATCAGAGAGCAGGTACGCACAGAAAGCAGGCTGAGCTCAAGATCAGGCACAAACAACGCGTCAAAAAGATACAAGGGGCCAGACGGACCGTCGAAACATACAGCCCCCACACCATGGACTGGCAGGGACTGACCAGAGCCTGTACGAACAAAACGGACAGTCGTGACATGACCAAGTACAACAAAGTCACTACGACGGCACGTCATGTGATGGGTGGCCCCTGAATCGATGATCCAAGTGCCACTGGAGTCACGACTGGTGGACGTCACTGTACAACAAGCAATGGAACACTGGGCATCAGAGGGACGCTGAGCCGATAGTGGAGAGGAACGACGTACATCACGAAGATGAGACTCATGAATCCAGTCAGTGCAGTCAGGCCCATTATCATCACATGCTAACTATGCTCCCCCACACGCATCATCGCAAGCCACGAGAACGGACAAACAAGCGGTCTGTGAACCACCCGACGATGACAACACACTTGCACCTCCTTGAAAGCGAAGCACCAGAAGATGACGAAGCTCGGCGATGGTGCGGTTGCGTGGGTCCGGATCGCTGTTACTCGCCGGTGAGGACGCAGGAACGGCTACAGTCGTGGCCGCCACACGTCCCAAGGAGGGTGCGGGGGATGCGCCGGACGTGGAACAAAGAGCATGAGCGACTTGAAGCCCACGGGTGATTCGCGCCCAGTGAAGCGGCTGCTGGCACTCGGTGTAGCGATGGGCGCCTCCACAGTTGTAGCAGTGCACAGAACGGCCACTGCTACCACTGGATGACGATCGCTGCTGACCTGATCCGCGCTTCCTATTCTTCTTCTTCCCCTAGGCGGCTGTTGCAACGGCCTGTGTTTGCGTGGGTGTAGACGGGGTTGAAGAGGAGGAGGGAGATGAGGTGGTCATGGTGGAGGTGGATGAGGGTGACTACAGGAGAGAAGATGGTGGTGATGCGACGACTGCTGCAGCGAGGGAGGTCTCCTGATGCGCTACTGCTGCCTCACGGGCTGAAGTCACTTGGTGGAAAAGCTTATGCGCCCAAGGAAGCAGCTACAGAGTGGTTGAGAAAAGCTCGAGGACAGCGTCGCTGTACCGTGTGAAGATGTCGGTGTACTCAAGGCAAACTCCGAGCATAATCGTCCAAAGTGCCCACAGCTGTGTGCCTCCTGAGGTCCCCAAACGCGTGTAGATACGCATAGCGCGTCGCAAGTAATCCGCTACAGAATCCGTAGGACCCTGACGAAGTAATGGAAAGCACGAATGTGTGATGCACGAGTGGCATGCGTCTCTGCGGCGAGCAGTGATAATGCAAGATCCCAGCCTCCACGGGGATCGGTGCCGGTGCTTGTGCCAGCCTCGCCAAGGAAGGGGCGGAAGTCGACGACAGTCTCGCGTGGCATGGCGTAGAGAAGTCCGCGCATGGCCCGGGCTGCTGTTAGTGCCTGTGCTCGGTTTGTGGACTGGTACGGGCTGTGGTAACAAGGCCACACTCCCATAGATGTAGCCCACACCTGAAACAGGATCTCCCAGCAGTCGAAACCATCCTCGCTGATGTACCATGGAGGTGGTACCTCAAAGTCCTTAGGTTGCCGCTCCGTGGGGAGAGCAACCGCAGGCTGAGGAGGACGAGAGATGGGAAAAACTCTTGGGAGAGGGTGATTGCCAGGGTAGTCAAGTGATGATCGTATTGGGGTAACCGGTGGAGGTCGGGTACCCGTCTGCAGTTGACGGAGGCGCTCCTGGAGAACTCGAATCTCGTGCTCCTGGGAATCATCCGTGATGCCTGGCATGAATGGCTCATCGTGTAGTGGCTCATCATCAAGGAGGTCAGCAGGTGGTGGGTCAGGTGGAGCGCCTGTCACGGGCGCCTGGACCGAATGCTGGGTAGAGACCGCAACTCCGGCAGCTCCCTCAGAAATCCGCGGAGGNGTACCCGTCTGCAGCTGACGGAGGCGCTCCTGGAGAACTCGAATCTCGTGCTCCTGGGAATCATCCGTGATGCCTGGCATGAATGGCTCATCGTGTAGTGGCTCATCATCAAGGAGGTCAGCAGGTGGTGGGTCAGGTGGAGCGCCTGTCACGGGCGCCTGGACCGAATGCTGGGTAGAGACCGCAACTCCGGCAGCTCCCCCAGAAATCCGCGGAGGAGCCGTGGACTGAGCGCGCAGAATCTCAGTCAGCGTGCGGATAGCGTCAGTCTGCTCTCTCTGGAGATGACGCATCTCATCCTGCTGGCTGCGCAGGTCCTCAATGGCTTGCAAGAGTGGACTCAGTACGCCAGACGAGGAGGAGGAGGGGTTGCCTGGTCCCTTCTCTTTGCCGTCGGACAGGCTCATGTCGGCGCTCAGTGTGGGACGACGAATGAAGTTTGTCAGATTTTTAAAGTTTCAGCGTTTCTTGAGGAGTTGAAACGCTGGCAACTTTTGACTGTCCGGCCAAACAATTGACTAAGTATGGTGCTGATGTCAGCAAGTGGTTGCTGACGTCAGCACGACTGATGACATCAGCAAGCAAAATTGCAGACGTCGGCTTGTCTCCCTCTTTTTTTTCTTTTTTTCTTCGCAAATTTGCACGCGCGTGCAGCCGCTCCGCGGTGGCCACGCGGACGCTACGCGGAAGCTGCGCAGCCGCTTCCGCCCAGCTGCTGCTGCAGCTGCGTTGTCAGCTGCAGCAGCAGCTGTGTAGCTGTGGATGCAGCGGTGGCAGCAGCAGCTGTGCTGCTGCTGCTGCTGCTGCTGCTACTACTGCGCGTTACGTTTGCTGCTCGCTGCCGCCGCCGCGCGCTGCTGCTGCTACCGCTGTTGCGCTGCTACTGTTGCTACTGCTACTACTGCTCTGCTGTTGTCGCCGCAGCTGCCGCTGCTGCTGCTGCGTTGCTGTTGCCGCCACTGCTGCTGCGCTGCTGCTGCCACTACTAGTGCTGTACTGTTGCTGCCGCCGCTGCTGCTGCGCTGCTGCTGCCGCTGCCTCTGCTGCTGCTACTACTCTACGGCTGCAGCTGTGGGAGGGGCGGCTGCAGTCACTGCAGCCGCCACGCACCTCGCGTGGCGGTGCACAAATTCGCTGCTGCCTCTGCTGCTGCAATCTCACGTGGTGGGTGGGGCTACGTAGACGGCGACCGGTTGTCTCCAACAGGCCTCAGGAACTCTGCTGCAGTGGTGATTCTCAATGCTACTACTCTGCTGCGTCTCTGCTGCACAGCTGAGTGAGAACTGTCCCATTGCTCTGATACCATGAGAAAATGCGTGGAAGCTTCCTAGAAATGCAGCCGCTGACTAGGCGTCAGTGCCTGATCGGACGGTGTCGACAGTCACAGGTCATACACCCTACGGCACGGGTTTGGCTAGGAGACACAAAGCAAAGTGTCAAAATGCTTCAGTATAGCATATGCAGAGAGAAATGACAAATGACAGGTCCAAGGCATAAGTACCTGCCGCGGCGCACGGCGGGTGTCGCACGCGGCAGTCCAAGAGCTGTCCTAAAACCGGCCCAAAACCACTGTTTTGGCCGTTACTCTGCGCACACATGTCAGAATGCTACGCCGTCTGAACCTAGACGTGCAGAATCAAAAGACGGACGCTACGACTGGTCACATGCATGCATACATCGACAGAAAGTGAGCATACAATGCATAAACATGCAAATAGGCCTCATGGCCAGTCTGCCGAAAGACGCCTGCAAGATGTAGAAGACACAACAGAGAGTCCCGGTGGCATCTGGGGCTCTGGTGCAGTGGTCGGCCAGCTCCAAGCTGGTAGTCCGCCGCCTGTCGTCGCGCCGGTGTCACCAGGGCCGCCCGCCTCAGGGATCTGCACGAGTATGGACACGGCCGAGTGGTCACAGTAAACTGTACAGGAACGGCACAAAGCACAACACTCCCCCATGACCCGATGGTACGCATGTCCATACGCGTGCANAGTGTCAGAATGCTTCAATATAGCATATGCAGAGAGAAATGACAAATGACAGGTCCAAGGCATAAATACCTGCCGCGGCGCACGGCGGGTGTCGCACGCGGCAGTCCAAGAGCTGTCCTAAAACCGGCCCAAAACCACTGTTTTGGCCGTAACTCTGCGCACACATGTCAGAATGCTACGCCGTCTGAACCTAGACGTGCAGAATCAAAAGACGGACGCTACGACTGGTCACATGCATGCATACATCGACAGAAAGTGAGCATACAATGCATAAACATGCAAATAGGCCTCATGGCCAGTCTGCCGAAAGACGCCTGCAAGATGTAGAAGACACAACAGAGAGTCCCGGTGGCATCTGGGGCTCTGGTGCAGTGGTCGGCCAGCTCCAAGCTGGTAGTCCGCCGCCTGTCGTCGCGCCGGTGTCACCAGGGCCGCCCGCCTCAGGGATCTGCACGAGTATGGACACGGCCGAGTGGTCACAGTAACTGTATAGGAACGGCACAAAGCACAACACCGAGACCTTGTGAAACCACTTCGGGTCACACTTAGGTAGCTTGTGATTCCGCACAAGCAACAATCCCACTGCGGCAGGTTGAGGCCGCAACACTAGCAGTCGTTCTACGAAGCCGCTGCCACCGCACCCGTGACTCACGACGTACTCACTTTTGTGACAGCTTGATACTTCATCAGCAGCAGCCGTTCTACGCAGCTGCTGCCATTGCACCCGTGACTTGAAACCACTTCGGTCACACTTAGGTGGCGGGTGATCCCGCACAAACAACAATCCCACTCGGGCAGCTTGAGGCCGCAACAGCAGCAGCCATTCTGCACAGCCGTTGCAACTGCACTCGTGACTCACGATGTGCACACTCCTGGCTTCCTAAGGTCATGTGAGCCCTCTTCGGATCACACCTCAGCGACGGGTGCTCCCGCAGAAGCCACAGCTTCAGTGCGGCAACTTGAGACCGCAGCAGTAGCAGCTCTTCTGCATAGCAGCTACCACTGCATTAGTGACTCACGGCGTGCTTACCCCCGGCTTCGACCCACGCAGCTGCCCTGTGCCACACAGAGCACCACTCTTGCATTCGTGCCTCTGTCCACAGTCCCTGCTGGAACACCGCACACTCCTAAGCAACTCAAGCTGCCCCCAGGCAGCCCTGTATCTGCCGAGCTGGCGTCTCCACCCGTGACCGAGCCTATCCTTACGTCACCCACAGCAGCCCGGGACCGTCTCCGCATTGACAAGGATCTCGCGTACTACGAGGAGCGTGCAGAGAGGGAGGTGTGGTCACGGATACATTGCAACAGTCCGGGATATCACCCCGTTGAAGACTTCGACCCTACAGACTACTACGAGTGGACAGACGCATGGGACTACACAGTCTGTTGCCAGTCGGCCAACGACGACTCCCCAACGGTGCAGAACGAACCAGCTACGGCATCACAGCGTGACCACCGACCTCACCACTCTCTGATAAGCCCGCCCATTGCCCATAGAACGCGCCAGCAACGCCGCCGTGCTGCTCCACGTGGCACGACCTCAGCGGCAGCAGCGTCAGGAGCCCCTGCTTTGCGTCGTGCCGTGTCTGCGGCCTTGTCAGTTGTAGAGTCCTCGTCCTCTTTGCCTCCTGATATTCTTGCAGCTCTGCGGGCTGCACTTGTCTCCAGTGCTGTTGTGGCATCCACTTTTGCAGCCACGACACGCGCTGCATGGGCACCAGCTACCACTATCGCATAGAGAGCCGTTGACACTTACACTGTAGCTGCCGTTGATCGTGGACCCTTGGCAGCTGTTGCTGTAGCTGAGTAACAACGTTGGAGAGAGCTGTTGCTGTCAACGTTGTGCAGTTGAATCAGCAACAGTTGGCAGCTGTTGCTGTCAACGTTGTTACTCAGCTCTCTGTTGGACCCTTGGCAGCTGTCAACGTTGTTACTCAGCTCTCTGTTGCAGCCACAGCTCTCTCCAGTGCAGTTGAATCTATCCACATCTCCACAGCACAGTCTTTGTCTCTGTCCTCCTCTTCAACCTCAGTGACTCGTCACATACTGTTGTTGATCTCGACTGCTGCAGCCGTCTCCACCCTGTCCGCTGCAGCACTGACAAGTGTGGCCTGCCTCATTGTCTCCGCATCAGCCACTGTTGTAGTCATCGCCTCCTCAGCTGCTGCTGCTCTACCACCCCTGTTCTCATTGCACCGTTGTACCTGGTGAGCTTGGGTCCTCTTGGTCTCTCTCTCTCTCTCTCTCTCTCTCTCTCTCTCTCTTGCGTTGCTTGCTATGTATTGGCGTGTTTGTGCGTCCAGGTTGTTGCCTTGCATCGACCCTCTGACCTCCTTACCACGCACTTCCCACGCCCACTAGGGCAAAGGAAACTCTGCCAATTTTTTTTCGGTAGAGTCACATCACTGGCAACATGCCAGTTGACGATGACCAATACACAGCACTGCAAGCTGAGCTTCAATGTGAGCGCAATGCGCTGCAGGCAGCTCTCACTGCTCAGCGCGTTGCAGAGGAGAAGTTACGTGCTGAACAGGCGGACCAAGAGACCTTTGCAGATCACATTGTTGACCTGGTTCTTCATCGCCTCCAACCCACACTGCGCGACACTTAGTCTGTTGGCATCGCTGCAGCGTTCTCCACCTTCCCCACTTCCGCATCTGTCACCACTAGCACTTCCTCCTCGGATCCACTTGCAGTTGCCGCAGCCGCCGTTGCAGCCGCAGCGAAAGCACTCGCGCCATCAGCACAACGCAAGCCCGACTTTGACTCTACTCCACCTCACTTCACCTCCAATCTCACATTCCATTCTCGGGAGGTTTGTTTCAGTGCCTGGGCACAGGAGGAGCAGCTTTGGGAATACTACCATGAACCCAACCCCTCAGCTACTCCACCTTTTGTGCCGCTCGAGTCTGAGTCGACACGAGCTGTTCGTGCCCTCATTCGAGCTAGACCTGATGATCTCACTGATGAGATTGGGTCTTACAATGCAGACATTGTACGCCGCACCCCCGCTGACCCGATTGGGGCTTATGCCCTGATCAAACGGCGCACGAAAGTTACTGGACATGCAGCACAGAGCGTCCTCACCATCCAGTTCAACACGCTCTCAATGCGTGCTGACGAGACTGCTGATGCCTATTGGGCGCGCATTCTGCGACTACTGCGCGACCTCGGCAAGGCCGCCCCTGGTCAGCTCCCTGCGGTTCTTTCCATCGTCAATGGCCTTATCCCTGAACTCAACAACATCTTCCGTGAGGTGAAGGCCACAGAGCTGGAGCGCTTGGCTGCCATCCCTGTCCCCGCTGATGCACCCCCTGGCATTGGGGCTTTGTGGGAGTTTGCCTCCCAACGCCTCACAAACTGGTGGAGCTCACTACACAACAAACGCATTCATTGTGCCGCCGTTGCAGCAGTAGCCACCACACTCCCTTATTCCTCCACCTGCCTTGCCTAAAACTCATCCTCCACCACATCCACCACTACTGCCACTTCTCTTGCTGCACAAGGGGGTGGCCGTGGTGGGGGAGGGGGTGGTAAAGGTAAAGGTTGCGAGGGTGGCTCTGGCAGTAGGGGGCAGGACAAGGGTGGCAGAGGTCGCAGTTCTGATGGCATTGCATCCCCCGCTCCCTCCACCAGCACTGTCACATGCTAGAACTGCGGTGCCACTGGTCATGCGGCGCCCAACTGCCCTGCACCACCTAACGATGCACGTGTTGCCTCAGCTATGCGTGCTCACTGGGCACGCTCCTTGGGGTTGGGTACTGGATCTGCACGCTCCTCCACCTCCACAGGGTCAAGTGTTGGCCCTACACGCTCCTCCCCCTCCCCATCACCTACAGCAGCTGCCTACAGCGCTGCTCTCTCCTCACCATCTCCGCCCACACCCTGGGGTTGGCCCCCAGGGCTTGGTGGCCCTGTCTACTTCGGGCCGCCCTCTGGCTTCTACACACGTCCACCGTGGACTTCCTTGNCGATGCACGCCTTGCCTCAGCTATGCATGCTCACTGGGCACGCTCCTCGGGGTCGGGTACTGGATCTGCACGCTCCTCCACCTCCACAGGGTCAAGTGTTGGCCCTACACGCTCCTCCCCCTCCCCATCACCTACAGCAGCTGCCTACAGCGCTGCTCTCTCCTCACCATCTCCGCCCACACCCTGGGGTTGGCCCCCAGGGCTTGGTGGCCCTGTCTACTTCGGGCCGCCCTCTGGCTTCTACACACGTCCACCGTGGACTTCCTTGGCTCCCAATCCCCAGCGTCTCTCTTCTGGCACACTCATCATAGGGCCATCTGACGACGACCGCCAACTGGACTCTGCACTCTTTCACGCGGTGCACCAATGACACCTCCTTGATCAGGGAGGTGAGAGTGTGCGTCCAACTGAGGGTGCGTGTGTGTGTATCGTTTGTTTGTCTCTTCGTGGGTCTCCCCCTGGTCATGTTCAGGGTTGTCCCCCATCTGATGTCCCGTGGATTGAGCAGTGGCAGTTATACTATCTTCCTCGTTGTCTTACCACCTGTGGTTAGCGTCTCACTCCTCGCTCTGCTGTCGCGCTGTGAGTCGTGACCTGGCATCTGTGCGCGTGACGGACGGCTTCTGGATCCTTGATTCAGGGGCCACCCACCACATGACCTCTTGTTGCTCCTTGTTCATGTCTATGGGTCCTGTTGGCTCTGTTCATTTTGTTCGCACTGGCTCCGGCCAGCTTCTTCCTGTCCAGGGGGTTGGGGTTGTTCGCTTCGTTGGCCCTGGGGGGGAACTCTTCCTCACTGACGTTCTTTACGTGCCCGCTCTTGAACTGAGTCTGCTATCTGTTTCGACTCTTGACAACCAGGGCATGGACTTCTCTTCCAGCCATGGCATTGCCTCTGTGTTGCATCGTACCATTGGTCGTATTCTGTTGCGTGGCACTCGCTGTGACCGCCTGTTCCGCGTGCCCTCATTTGCACCCCATCCTTTCACGACCGCACTTGTTCATGTGGCCCGCTCATTCACTCCTACCCATGCACAGTTGCTCCATCGCCACCTCTGTCACATTCACACTGCTCCGATTGACAGTCTGCTCCGGGACACGCCCGCTCATGGCCTTGATGCCGGCACGTTCTCTGCACCCTTCCCTACTGACTGCCTTGACTGTGCACAAGGCAAAATGCATCGCTCCACTTTTTCCACGTCTGAGTCTCGCACCTCTCACCCACTTGACCTCCTGCATGCCAACGTCATGGGACCCCTTGCCCATGATGCTCTTGGAGGTATTGGTCGTCATGTTCTCTGTCTCACAGACGGCTTTTCTCGCATGCGCTGGGTCTTTGTCCTTCGCCAAAAGAGTGACGTCTGTCCCACTTTGGAGACCTGGCTGCCACAAGCTGAACTGGCCTGTGGTCGTAGACTCAAAGTCTTTTGCTGTGATCGTGGTGGCGAATTCATGGGTCCTACTGCCCACTTTCTGACATCCCGTGGGGTGTGTATGGAGCCTTCGGCTCCCTACACACCCCAACAAAATGGCGTCTCTAAACACTTGAACTGCACCCTTGCTGACGGTGTTTGTACTCTCCTTATTCAGTCATCCCTCTCACCTATCTTCTCCTTCGAGGCCATGTGCTACAGGACCTGGGTGTGGAACCGTGTCCCTCACGTTCCTCTCCCCCGCCACGTCACCCCCTTTGAGCATTGGTACGGTCGTCGTGCTGACCTCCGTCTGGCACGTGTCTGGGGCTGTGTGGCCGTCATCTAGTTGCCCGAGGACTTCCGCGACGGCAAGCTCAGTCCTTGCGGTTGCCTCTGCACTTTTCTTGGTGTTTGTGCCATGTCGAAAGCATGGCGATTCTGGGACCCCGACCGCTCTTGTGTCATAGATTCGCGTGACGCCCTCTTCTTCAAGGATGTCTTCCCTCGTGACCTGTCTCATGCCCCTCCTCCTTCCTCTCTCTCCTCGCTTCGTCGGCTTGGGGGGGGTGGCTCTGCTCCAACCTCCGATCTCCGAGCATCCTCCTCTCCCTCTCACACGGCGTCCCCTACCATCACCCCCACGGACAGTGACGAGGACTCCTCATCCTCGTCCTCGGGAGCATCAGAGCCCTCCTCGGAGTCCGTGTCGTCCTTGCCCTCAGCTGGCACCCCCATGTCCTCACCGACCACAGAGAGTCCTGAGTCCTCACACTCAGCACCCACTCCCGCACAGTCCACTACCCACTCTGCTCCCAACTCTCCTGCCCCTACGTCCCCTTCGGCGCCTGACACTGCTATAGGTGACGCTCCTCAAGCCCCGATCTCCGGTCCTGAGCCCTACACTCGTGGGGGGAGATCACGTGCTCTTCCTCCCTCTTTGTCCTCTCAGCCCCCCCGTGAGAGCCCCCACTCTTCCAGGACGCCTACTGAGCCCATTCCCGTGGGTTTGCCCACTGCCTCTCAACCTACTCAGCGGGTCACCTGCTCCAGATTCTCATCCTCCACAGCTGGTCCGTCAGTGTGACCCACCGGCCTTGATTCCCTAGGCCTGTATGTGGGTGTTTTACACCCCAACTCTACAGTTGGCTATGCTCTTGTAGCCCATGAGTTCCACAGTGCTCTTGAGTCCCCCATCGCCGGGTATGTCGTTGCATGCTTTGCGGCCGCTGGCCTTCCCACTCTTCTCCCTGAGCCCACCATTGTCCGGTAGGCTCGTTAGGCAGCAGACGCTGACCTCTGGGAGAAGGCCATGTAGGAGGAGCTCACAGCTCTCCAGGAACATGGAGTCTTTGAGCTTGTGGATCTACCTGCTGGCCGCAAGGCAGTCTCTGCCCAATGGGTCCTTCGACGTAAGCTGAAGCCCGATGGAACCGTCGACCGGTACAAGGCTCGCCTCACGGCTAAGGGTTTCTCCCAGATCCTTGGAGTCGACTTTGATGAGACCTTCGCACCAGTCGGGAGGTACACCAATGCTCGAGAAGTGTTGAGTCTTGTCGCCTAGCACGACTGGGAACTTGAGCAGATGGATGTCAATAATGCCTTTCTACATGGGAAGCTGGATGAAGAAATCTACGTGATACAGCCCCCAGGGCTTCATCGATGGTACAAACAAGGTTTGGCGACTGCGCAAAGCTCTCTATGGGCTCAAGCAGTTGCTGCGTTGTTGGAACATGGAGATCTCCTCGACTCTCGAGTGAGGAGGTTACCGTCATGGCACGGTTGATCCAGCGCTCTTCTTGAGCGCTCCCTCAGAGCTGTTTGTGGCCATACTGGTCTACATTGATGACCTGCTCATTGCCTCACCCAACCCCGCAGCTGTCCAGTCAGTGAAGAATCTGCTGCAGTCTGCGTACAAGATGAAGGATCTAGGTCCTGCACGAGTGTTTCTGGGGATGGAGCTTGAGCGTGATCGTCAGCGTTGCACCTTGCACGTACATCAGGCTGCATACATCCGCACACTGGGGGAACATTTTTCTTCCCTGCTTGCAGACATCCCGACCGCATCCACACCGATGACTCCAGTAGGTCAGTGCCTGCTGAAGTCGCTGGAATCAGCGCAGCTGGGGGAGCCCATTGACGTCACCGACTACCTCAGTGTGGTCGGCTCCCTCATGTACCTCGCCACCACCACTCGGGCGGACGTGGCCTTCGCGGTCAATTTCCTTGCCCAGTTCTCCCAGGAGCCTTGACAGAAACACCTTGAGGCTGCACGTGTGATCTGCTACGCATTGTCTACTGCACGCGTGGGACTCTGCTACCGTGCCGAGCTCTCTGTGGTCGTTGATGGCTACACAGACAATGACTGGGCACATGACACGGATGCTCGTAGCCGCACTGGTTACATCTTTCTTGTCGGTGGGACTTCTGTCTCTTGGAAGAGTGGAAAACAGGGCTTTGTTTCTCGAAGCTCCACTGAAGCCGAGTACATGGCTCTGGGCACAGGTACGTGTGAGAGTGTGTGGCTGTCCCGCCTGTTGCAGCAATTGCGTGTTCCCATTCGCTGCATCACCCTGCGCTGTGACAACCAGAGCGCAAAGGCAATCGCCAAGCACGATGACATGCATCACTCCCGCACTAAGCACATCAACATTTAGCATCATTTTGTACGCGAGCGCATTGCTGCTGGAGAAGTTCAGGTTGTCTTGGTCGACACTCGTCAGCAACATGCAGACTTTCTCACTAAAACGCTCAGCAGTGGAATGTTCAAAGCAGCCGTGCATGCTGTTGGCTTGCTACGTTCTCGTGATGCCCCAGGTTGACGTGAGTCCTGTGATGTTCTCTTCGCTCTGTGTTCTATGTGTGTGTGGCCTGTTTGTCTGTGGGTCATGGGGGAGTGTTGGTTATGTTCATAACACACGCAAGTACCCTCTTGTCTCCTTTCACACACACACACACACACACACCTCATCAATGCAGGTGATTCATCTTGACTAAGGCTCCTCTGTGCAAGACTGTGATGCAGCATGGGGTGCACAGTGACAGTGGCACCATCAAGTTACAGAGTGATGGCCACAGCACCAACATTGTCCTCACGACGAGCCTTAGTTTAGTGATGATAACACATGGCGAAATGGTGGATACACTTGTTGACATGCATGGTTGTGGTGTGACGGTTTTCCTACCCACTTGCATGCTTTTGGCATAGTGTACCGGGTTGCTGATCCCTCGGGACTACACATTTGGTTTGTACCAGCATGTGAGAAACCGCTTGGAGCTCGCTCGCTCTACGGCCAGGTTCGATCCCTGGGTGGCGTCCGGGCCCCACGTCGAGTGGTTCGCATGGGTGGCCCGGTCAACCGGCTCGCTCACTTGTAACAGACTACTCTTGCTAGCTTGTTGACCTTTTTCCACCCGGTCCATGGTTTCACCCGTCGCCAGCTACTTCCTTGCTGCTTACTTGCTTGCTTGCTAGCTTAGCATCCAAGGCTATCTACAGAAACATAATGTGTGACTCTCCTCCGCCCGTCGTTCGGAAAGAAAGTAATGATCTGCCCATGGTCAGGAAGAAAAGCAACCATCCGCCCACCATGCCTTACAAAAGCAACCACCTGCCCAGCCTCCGCAACAAAATCAACCAGCCGCCCACCCCTTTCTTCATGCTGGATCAGAGCATGTGTTTTGGACTTGACATGGAAGAAAGTGCAATGGCGCATTTTTCTGAGAAATAGTGAATGACAAAATTCATGTCATGCATCAATGCTACATAGTATGTGGCAGGAACATGACATTTTTCTTAGGGTTTTTGGGTCCTACGGTATTTTCTGTGTAACATTGCCATATGCGTTATTTTATGTACTACATTTTCATATGCGTTTTTTTGTGTGCGACATTGGCATATCAGTTATATAGCTCCCAAAACAAGGTGTATGTGAACCGAACCCAAGAAACTTCCGGTGGCAGTAGAAAAATAATCTTCTCTTTCTTCTTCAACATGAACATTGATTGAGGAATTTCCTGCACACACACGAAGGGGAAAGAAATAGTTAAAATGGAGGACAACATGTAAGCAAGACCAAACGCCAATGCAAATGGTGGCGGGAACATGATTCAATGACAGAGATGGGGTGGTCAAGCATGATGACTGTTGTGACGTGTGACGGTCTTGTACAGTCTACTATGACCACTCGGCCGTGTCCATACTCATGTAGATCCCTGAGGCAGGCCCTGGTGACACCGGTGGGACCACTGGTGGTGGACTACCAACTTGGAGCCGGCCGAATACCGTTATAGAGCCCCGGACACTGCCAAGACTTCCTGCTGTTTTCGCTACAACTTGCAGGAGTTCTTCAGCGCACTAGCCATGAGCCCGATTTGCATGTTTTTGCATTGCATGTTCATTGTCTGATGATGGATGCATGTGTGAGACCAGTCGTCGCGTCCGTCTTGTGATCTTGCACGTCTAGGTTCAGACGGCGTAGCATTCTGACATGTGTGCCCAAAGTTATGGCCAAAACAGTGGCTTTGGGCTGGTTTTAGGACAACTCTTGGACCACCGCGTGCGACACCCGCCGTGCGCCATGGCAGGTATTTATGCCATGGACCTTTCATTTGTCATCTCTCTCTGCAAATGCTATTGAAACATTCAGACACTTTGCCTTGTGTCCCCAAGCCAAACTGTTGCCGTTTCGTGCACGACTTGTAACAGTCGTCACCGTCTGATCAGGCAGTGACGCCTGGTCAACGGGAGTGTCGCTAGGAAGCTTCCTTGCATCTTCTCATGGTATCAGATGAGTGAGATAGTTCTCACTGAGCTTTGCAACAGAGACGCAGCAGAGAAGCAGTAGTGAGAGTCACTGCTGCAGCAGATCCACTGGGGTCTGTCGGAGACGGCCGGCCGCCGTCGACGCAGCCCACACCAGTCACGTGAGACAATAGCAGCGGCGTTGCCACTGTGTTAGCAGCAGCCTAGCGGTAGAGCAGCAGCAGCAGCAGCGGTAGCAGCAGCGCCATAGCAGCAGCTACAGCAGCGCGTGGCGGCTGCAGCGAGTGCAATCGCCGTCCGCAGCCGCAACGGCGGCGGCGGCGACACCAGCGCAGCGACAGCAACGCAGCTACAACAACGCAGCGGCAGCTACGGCGGCAACAGTAGAGCAGTAGCAGCAATGGCTAAAGCAACGCAGCTGTAGTAATGGTAGCCGCGGCGGCAGCAGCAGAGCAGTAGCAGCTGCAGCAATAGTAGCGCAGCAGCGGCAGCTGCAGCAACGCGCGGCGGCGGCGGCAGCGAGCAGCAGCCGCAGCGCGCAGCAACAGCAACGGCATCGTGCAGCCGCTACTGTTGCTGCTCTGCATGCAGCCACGCAGCTGCTGCTTCAACTAGCAGCACAGTTGTAGCAACAGCTAAGCGGAAGCTGTTGCGTAGCTTCTGCGCAGCCGCCGCGAAGCGGCTGCACGCTCGCGTAGTTTCGCAACAGAAAACCAAAAAAAAGGAGTGAGTCAAGCTGACGTCAGCAGTTTTGCTTGCTGACGTCATCATGTCGTGCTGATGTTAGCAACCACCTGCTGACGTCAGCACCATACTTAGCCAAATTGTTTGCCGGACAGTCAAAATTTGCCAGCATCTCCACTCCTTGAGAAACGCTGACGCTTTTGAAATCCGACAAACCTCAACTGTCGACTCATACTGAGAGGTGACATGAACTCGTTTGACAACAAGGAGGAGGGGCCAGGAGATCCCTCCTCCTCTTCTTTTGGAGTCCTGAGCCCATGCTCGTAGGCCACTGAGGACCTGCGCAGCTAGCAGGGTGAGATGCGCAGCCTACAGCGGGAGCAGACTGATGCTTTTCGCACGTTCACTGAGCTTCTGCGTGCCCAGTCCATGGTCCCACAGCAGGTTTCCGAGGGAGCTGCCGGCATTGCGGTCTCTACACAGCAGTCGGCTAAGGCACCCGTGACAGGAGGTAGATTTGACCTACCACCTCCTGATCTCCTGGATGATGATCCATTCATGCCAGGCATCACAGGCGACTCCCCGGATCATGAGATTCAAGTTCTTCAGGAGCGCCTCCGTAGGCTGCATACGGGCACCAGATCTCCTTGGTTTCCTCCGATACAATCGTCACCCAACTATCCCGGGGACTATCCCCTTCCAGGAGTCTTTCCCATTTCTTGTCCTCCTTAGCCTGCGGTTGCTCTCCCCACGGAGCGGCAACCCAATGACTTTGAGACACCACCTCCACGGTACATTAGTGAGGACGGCTTTGACTACTGGGAGATCCTCTTTCAGGTTTGGGTTACTTTGGAGGGAGTGTGGCCCTACTACCACAGCTCGTAACAGCCTACAGACCCAGCACAGGTGTTGACAGCAGCCAGGGCGATACGCAGACTCCTGTTTGCCATGCCACGCAAGACTGTCGTCGACTTCTGCCCCTTTCTTGGCGAGGCCGGCGGAGATCGGGCTCTGGTTTTATCCCTGCTTGTCACAGAGACACCCGCCGCTTGTGCAGCACACATTCGTGCCTTCCACTCTCTCCGTCAGGGGCCTGCAGAGCCTGTAGCCGATTACTGGCAATGCGCCATGCGTATCCACATGCGCCTTGGGACCTTAGGAGGCACACAGCTGTTGGCGCTTCATACGATGATGCTCGGAGTTTGACTTTAGTACACTGACATCTCCACACGGTACAGCGACACTGTCCTCGAGCCCTTTTCAGCCACTATTTAGCTTCTCTCCTGGGCGCATCACCTCTTCCTCCAGGTGACTTCAGCCCACGAGGCAGTCGTGGCCCATCAGGAGACTTCTCTTGTTGCACCAGTCGTCGCATCACCACCATCTTCCCTCCTATTATCTCCTTCTTCATCCTCCATCACGTCCTCATCTTCCTTCTCCTCTTCGGCTCCACCCACACTCACTCAGACATAGGGTGTTGTAGCAGCAGCTCAGGGGAAGAAGAAGAAGGGGAAGCTTGGATCAGGTCAGCAACAGTCACAGCAGCAGTCATCATCTAGTGGTAGCAATGGACGTTCTGTTCACTGGAACAACTGTGGAGGCGCCCATTGCTACACCGAGTGCCTGCAGCCGTTTGACTGGGAGCGGATTACTCGTGGGCTCAAGGCTACACACTCCCTTCGTTCCACATCCAGCACGTCATCCTCGCCATCCGCCGGACGCGTGGCGACCACCACCGCAACTGTTCCTGCTTCCTCACTGGCGAGTAGCAGTGATCCGAACCCACGCGACTGCACCATCGCTGAGCTCCGACACCTTTTGGCGCTCCGCTTTGAGGGAGGTGCGAGTGTGTTGTCATCGTTGGGTGGTCCACAGACTGTCTTTCTGTCCGTTCTTGTGGCTCGTGACGATGCGTATGGGGGAGCACAATCAGCATGTGATGATGATGGACTTGACTGCACCGATTGGGTTCACGAGTCTCATCTTTGTGCCCTGCGTCGTTCCTCCCCACTGATGGCTCAATGTCCCTCTGATGTCGAGTGTTCCATTGCCCGTTGTACAGTGACGTCCACAGTTGTGACTCCAGTGGCACTTGGATCATCGATTCTGGTGCCACTCATCACATGACGTGTCGTAGTGATTTTGTTGTTCTCTGTCCTGTCACGTCTTTTTGTTCCGTCCGTACCGGCTCTGGTCAGTCCTTGCCAGTCCATGGTGTTGGGGTTGTATGTTTGAATGGTTTGTCTGGCCCCTTGTACCTTTCCGACGTGTTTTTTGTGCCTAATCTTGAGCTCAACCTGCTTTCTGTACGTGCCTGCACACTGATGGGTCTCTCTGTGGAGCATACCGCAGACTCAGCGACTGTGACTGCTACTGGCACTCGTAGTGTTGTCCTTCGTGCCTCAGTCGTAGGTGATCTGTATCGCGTCTCCCGGACCTCCTCCCCTTGCTCCCTTTCCTCCTTCGGTTGGGTCTTTGTCACTGGTGTTCTATCTCCGGAACACCTGCGGTTGCTTCATCGCTGTCTGTGTCATGTGGACTCTGATACCGTGTTGAAACTCATTCGGACACAGCCAGCTGTGGGCCTTGATGCGGCTTCTTCCGAGAAGCCGCCCAAGACCGACTGTCTTTTTTGCGCTGAGGGAAAGATGCACCGATGCACCTACCCTGACTCTCGTTCCCAAGCGCTTCGGCCTCTCGAGCTAGTTCACTGAGACCTTCTTGGTCTTCTTCCGGTTGAGTCCCTATTTGATCGAAGCCGGTATGTTCTGACTTTGACTGACGACATTACCCGGATGCGGTGGGTCTACGGCCTGCGTCGGAAGAGCGACGCCGCCCTTGCGGTTCAACTCTGGCTAGTGATGGCTGAGGGTCAGTCCCGTCACACGCAACATACTTTCCGCTCGGATCACGACGGTGAGTTCCTTGGCGAGATGGATGGGTTCTTTGCTGAGCACGGGATTTTTCACCAGGTCTCCGCTCTTGCTACCCCTCAGCGAAACAGTGTTTTCGAGCGCTCAAACCGCACCATGGAGGATGCGGTCCGCGCCATGTGGTCTGAGTGCGGTCTCCTTGAGTCCTTTGTCTTTGAGGGTTTCGGCTACATAACTTGGGTCTGGAACCGCCTCCAGCACGGTCCGCTTCCGGACCACATCACACCGTATGAGCTATGGTTTGGACATCGTGCTGACCTTCGTCTCGCTTGCTTCTGGGGATCCCTGGCCTCCGTGTGGTACACCGAGGACCAGCAGGGGTCCATGGTCTCACCTCGGGACGGCCTGTATGCCTTCGTAGGCATTTCCCTGCGGTCAAAGGCCTGGCGCTTCTGGGACCCTACTCGTCATCACATCGTTGAGTCACGCGAGGTGCTCTTTTTCGAGTCTCTCACCTACTGTGACCTGACTTTGATCACGGCACTCTCCGCCACTCATGTTCCTACCTGTGAGGGTTCTTGGCGGATGGGGGAGATTTCTGTGTCAGCGAGCACCTCTCACCAGGCTTATGTGTCCGTTTGAGCCCCCTTCACCTCGCGGTCTCCGGCCCTCGATGACCCGGCGATCATCGCCGTCACTCCAGATACCTCGCTCGTCCAGCCTGTTTCATGCCCCACATGTGCCCCTACTGCTGTTCCCACGCCTACTTCTACGCCAGTACCTGTGTCCACTGGCACTCCTGTTTATGTATCTGGTCCAGTCTTGCCTACTCTCGTATCTGCTCCTGTTGGCACTCCTGCCTCTGTGTCAAGTCCACTCTTGCCTGCTCCTGCTGTCACACCCAGTCCCGTGTCCCCCACACACGCATCTCCTTGCACGGAATCACCTGCATTGCCTCAGTCCCCACCAGCTGTGGCCGTGCCTGTCCCTGAGCCTGAGGTGCACCCCTCGAGCTCCGGTTACTCTCGTGAGCCTGGTGGCCATCTTTGACCACTGGATTCCGGAGCTCAGCGATTGTTAGACCCCGCACCCAGGCGCCCCTCTCGCAGCATTGCGAGTGGTGACCTCGGCACAAAGGCCCTAGGCTTGAGTGTCCACACTGAGCTCACAGAGGTTCATCCAATGTGCCCCGTAGGGCACGATCTTGTCACTCGCAAGTTCCATATCGCTTGTGATGCAACAGCTGATTTTTTGGTCGTCAGGCCTAGCACCGAGGCGTGTGCCCTTGCCACGCAGAGCTCTCCCTCTATGGCACCCAACCCAGGCACCCTGAGGGAAGCTCTCTCTTCACAGGATGCTGACGCTTGGCAAGCTGCCTGCAAGGATGAGCTTCGTGCTATCCGAGAGCATAGAGTCTATGAGCTTGTCGACCTTCCGCCTTGGAGGAAGGCTGTTCAGGTCAAGTGGGTACTTTGCAAGAAAGTGAAGCAAGATGGCTCACTAGAACGCTAAAAGGCCCGCTTGGTCATCAAGGGGTACTCTCAAATTGAGGACATCAATTACACTGACACTTTTTCCTATGTCGGCCGCATGACCTCAGCTCGAGCTCTGTTTGGTATAGTGGCTCAGCATGACTGGGAATTGCACCAGATGGATGTGAACAATGCGTTCCTCCATGGCTCTTTGGATGAGGAGATTTACGTGGCTCAGCCACCAGGCGTTGAGGACGGTGACAAGGTCTGGCGCTTGCGCAAGTCCTTGTACGGACTCAAGCAGCCTCCACGGTGTTGGAACCTGGAGATTACTGGCACTTTGACTCGTGTGGGATATGTACAGAGTGAGGCAAATCCCTCTCTCTTCATCCTACCGACACCCAAGCGGTTCACCGCCATCCTGGTCTATGTCGATGACCTTCTGATCGCGTCTTCGTCCCTGGAGGGCGTGAAGGAGGCCAAGGCGGTCCTTCAGACTGCCTACAGGATGAAGGACCTCGGTCCTACGTCGGTGTTTCTTGGTATGGAGATCGTGCGAGATCGCAGACGTCGGACACTGTTGTTGCATTAGGCCTGATACGCACAAGTCGTGGGGGAGCGTTTCAGCGACCTCCTT
Organism: Penium margaritaceum; assembly: GCA_023375785.1. Lineage (NCBI taxonomy): Eukaryota > Viridiplantae > Streptophyta > Zygnematophyceae > Desmidiales > Peniaceae > Penium > Penium margaritaceum. The sequence goes on along the minus strand of SZWC01004675.1, from coordinate 24,349 downwards.
GGTGCACTGCCCACCGCTTCCACACCTCTTACACCTGATGGGCAGGATGCCCTAAAGGTGGATGATCCCACATAGCTGGGGGAGACAGTGGGCGTGACATTGTACCTCCGTCTCATGGGATCTTTGATGTACCTGGCCACTACCACACGTCCTGACATCGCTTTCACTGTCAACCTCCTCGCTCAGTTCTCGTAGGCTCCACGTGCCAGAGCTCTTCACACGGCTGTGCGAGTGGTACGGTACGTGGTCTCTACACCGTACCTTGGACTCTACTTTTGTCGGCAGTGTTCGATGGTCCTTGGCTGCTACACTGACAACGACTGGGCCTGGAGCCCAGATGGATGCAGCCGTACTGGCTACGTGTTCCTGCTCGGCGGTACTGCTCTGTCTTGGCGTAGCGGGAAGCAGGGCTGCATCGCACGTAGCTCGTCGGAGGCAGAGTACGTTGTTTTGGGTGCATGGGCTGTTGAGGCGGTATGGCTGTAGTGCCTGTTTCTTGAGCTTGGTCAGTCAGTACTCGCCATTATGCTTCGCTGCGACAACCAGAGTGCTTGCGCCATTGCGGAGAACTCCGGTGTTTTTTTGCGCTCACACGAAGCACATTGCGATTGAGCATCACTTTGTGCGTGATCTGGTGGAGCGACACGTGATCTCCGTCATGTGGGTTGGCATCGACATGCAGCGTGCTCATTTCTTGACGAAAGCACTAGATCGCGAAAATTTCCTCGTGTCCATTCGTTCTGTTGGGCTTCGCCCCATGCTTGAGAGTGATTGAGTGTGGGATGTGTGTCTGTATCTCATCTGTTGTACACACACTATTGTACTTGTCCCAGTGCTACACGTGTATGGACATGCGTACCATCGGGTCATGGGGGAGTGTTGTGATTTGTGACGTTCTTGTACAGTCTACTGTGACCACTCGGCCCTGTTCATACTCGTGCAGATCTCTGAGGCGGGCCCTGGTGACACCAATGCAACGACTGGTGGCAGACTACCAGCTTGGAGCTGGCCAACTACCGTTCCAGAGTCCCGGACACTGCCGGGACTTCCTGCTGCTTTTTCTACTGCTTGCAGGAGTTCTTTGGCGGACTGGCCATGAGCCCGATTTGCATGTTTTTGCATTGCGTGTTCATTGTCTGGTGATGGATGCATACGAGAGACCAGCCGTAGTGTCCGTCTTATGATCCTGCACATCTAGGTTCAGACAGCGTAGCATTCTGTAATGTGTGCTCAGAGTTATGGCCAAAACAGTGGTTTTGGGCCGGTTTTAGGACAGCTCTTGGACCGCAGCGTTCGACATCCGCTGTGCGCCGCGGCAGGTATTTATGCCATGGACCTGTCATTTGTTATCTCTCTCTGCAAATGCTATTGAAGCATTCAAACACTTTGCCTTGTGTCCCCTAGCCAAACTCTTGCCGTTGCGTACATGACTTGTGACTGTCGTCACCGTCTGATCAGGCACTGACGCCTGGTCAACGGGAGTGTAGCTAGGAAGCTTCCTTGCAGTGCAAGGATGCGAGTGTGGGTGAGTGAGTGAGTGGGTGAGTGCGTGCATGAGTGCAACCTCATTAATGAATTGAAATAGCATATACGAGGGCAAGAGGTTTGGAGTATCAAAACTCTCTACAAGCTAGAAGAAGGCAGAAAAGTGGAAAACCGATGAGGAATGCCGGACCACAAGAAAGGTGGTTCAAGGCCAAAGATACTCCCGCTCTAGATGATCAGCAGCGTATTCAGGGCTCCCCTGGACCCTGAAGACTATACTTGGTGCACTCGAATGATAATGACAACCTGACCCTGCAGACCACTTCTCTACTCTCGGCCCACCAAAGCACAGGTCGGCCACTCATGGGCCCTCGGAACGGTTGAGTAGCACCCGTTGGGCACAGGCCACATCTGCCTCAAATGCCTCGTCCTGGGCCCACTCCAATGCATGCCGTCTGATCTGATGTGCCTGTGCTCTCTGCAAGGCCACCGCCACCCTCTGATTTAGCAGGGCCCTATGGGGCCATGCCACCCTGTCTGTGCCACCGTGGGAGTGGAGGAGACACGTGGAGCCACGAGGGGTCGGGGCGCCACGGAGCGCAGTGCGACGGTCTGCGTGCTAGCCGACGGCTTGGGTCGGAGGCTGCCACCTGGGCCACATGTGTAGCGTGGCAGGGCAGGCGATGGTTATGAGTCCGACAAGCCAAAGGAGGCGGACGAGGCTGCTGGCCCAGAGGGGCCAGCGGATGCAACGGGGGCTACTGGCCCGGAGGGGCCAGCGGGTGCAACTAGGGCTGCTGGCCAAGAGGGGCCACTAGACGCAACTAGGACTGCTGGCCTGGAAGGGCCAGTGGACGCGACTGGGGCTGTCAGCTCGGAGGGGCCAGTGGACGCGAATGGAGCTGTTGGCGTGGAGGGGCCAACGGATGGAACCGGGGCTGCTGGCCCGGTGGGACCAATGGATGCGACTGCAGCTGCCGGCCCGGAGGGGCCAGTGGGCGCGACTACGGCTACCGGCCCGGAGGGGCCAGTGGACGCGACTGGAGCTGCTGGCCCGGAGGGGCCAGTGGACGCGACTGGTGCTGCTGGCCCGGAGGGGCCAATGGGCGCAACTGGGGCTGCCGACCCGGAGGGACCAGCGGACGCGACTGGAGTGGATGATCCAGGTCTCAACAGGGTCTTGGATGAAGGTCGCCAGATCGCTAATGGTCACATGGCAGCAAGCAAGGGACGTAGACGCGGTGGAAGGAGGGGCGAACCGAGACTGCCAATGGTCAAGCCACGCAATATTTTTCAAGGGAAGGGATAGAAGGGACCACGATAGAGGACGAGACAGACGAGGAAACGGGACATGGCCGCAGCTTTGTCTCAGTCATGCAGGGTTGGGCAATAGAGCAGGAGTTGATGCAACTCGCACTTCCCTGGGGAGGAGGGCGAGGCAAGCCGAGCTGGAACGCGATGAACTGCTCCAGCTGACGCTCACGGGAGGACAGCCCTAGAGTGTAGACTTAGTGCTGAGTGATGGCACCGGAGCCCAGGTAGGAGGAGGACTGTGTCGACGAAGGAAACGGAGGCGCCGACGGCTGCAGATGGTGCGGCTGCGGCACAAGTGTGGGCTGGACTGGCAAAGCGACCAGAGTGGTGGAGCTCCTAGACGAGGCCGAGGAGTAAGAGCCAGTGACAGCTACACCAGCAGAGGTGAGACGACGCTCCCGGTGGCGATGCATGGTGGCGATGACGTGCGCCTTGTCTGTCGGTAGAGGGTACGTGTACCACCCGTGCCCAGGCTGGCCACGGTTGTGGCAAACCGAGCCGCCACCGCTGGACCCGGTCGAGGGCTGCTGCTGCTGCTACTGGCGACCCTTACCTTTCTTGTTCCAACACTTCTTCTTCCCCGACGACGATGAGGTAGCTGCGACGGGGGAGGCAACGGCCATGGAGGCGACGTTAGGAGAGGCAAGAGCCTCTGTGCGCTAGATTTGGGACTCCACACGAGCTTCCTCAATCCGGAGGAAGAGCTCGTATGCCCAGGGCATGAGGGTGCCCTGGGCCACCATGGTGGAGAGGATGTCGTGAGAGTAGTGCATGAAGACGTCCATGTACATGGTGGTAGCACCGTGCTTGATGGTGAGGAGCGCAGCCTGAGGGGGTGGGGTAGAGGTGCCGAGGCGACAAAGGATGTCCTCCGCCCGCTGCCAGTAGGCGGTGACCGTCTTGCTCTCCCCCATGTGTAGGGAGTTGAACTCCCGTAGCAGGCGGCTGGTCTCAGCCTCGCTGGACAGGCGATGGGGACGAGTGAGGACGTGCCACACGGGTGCAGGGTCTGGGGTGGCACTAGTGGTGTAGTCGCCGAGGAAGGGCTCTAGGGCGAGGCGGGAAGCTGGAGGGGCGAGAGGGACTGGAGCATGTACGGCACGACCAGCGTCATACAACTAGTCGACAAGGGTGGGGTTATACAGAAGGGTGTAGTATGCCCACAGTCCCTCACCCTGTGCCCAGATCCGGAAGCTGAGCTCCCAGCTCCGGAATTGCTCGCCGGCCTGAAGCAGCGGCGGCAACGTCTCAAAGTCCTTTTACCTACGGCCGGCATCCAGAGTGGGGCCAAGGACGGAGGTCACCATCTGCCGTTGGCGCTGAGTCTACTGCTGTGCCAGGTAGTGCGTGGCAGCAGACATAGCTGAGCTGGCGTGCCCTGGAGGGATGAATAGTGGCAGTGCACGGGTGGCAGTCTGGGAGGGCAATGGTTGCAGCGCTACACGCTGCAACGTCAAGGCGGTGAGTTATTGCAGAAGACTAGACAGGGGGTCAGGGTTGCCGCCAACGATGCCAGAGGGCTGCTGCTGACTTTGCTACTACTGCTATTGCTAGTGCCGTTGCTGCTGCTGCTGCTGCCGCTACTGTTGCTGCTGCAGCTGCTGCTAGTACTCCTACTGATGCTACTGTTGCTGCTGCTGCTGTTGCTGCACCCGCTACAAGAAAAGGGGGCTGGGGGTCCCCCCAACGGAGGAGGACCCCTCCCCACTGGGACTGCCAGCCATGGTGTGGTGCCTCTTGTTTTTTTTGTGTTGCCGATGTTAGCACTGATGTTAGCTTAGGGCGGCTGACGTCAGCAGCTGCCGCCACGTTATGTGCAGGGCAACTGCTGTAAATGACTCCTTGCCCACCCTTTGGCTTTCTTCCCCCTTCTCCTTTTTTGTGTTGATGACATCAGCAGTGACGTCAGCAGCGGTGATTGTTGGGGCCGCTGGTGCTACTAGTGCTGCTACTACTGCTACAGTTGCTCTTGCTGCTGCTGTTGCTACTGCTGCTGCTGCTGCAACTGCTGCTGTTGATGCTACAACTGTTGTTGCTGTGGGCTACTGCGGCTGCTGTGGCTGCTGCAGTAGCTATGGCAGCTGCTGCAGTTGCAACTGTTGGTCGCTGCTGCTGCTATAACTTGCTACCATTGTTGCTCCTGATACGGGTTGCTGCTGCCGGCTGCCACTGCTACTTGCTGGTGTAGGCTGCTGCTGCTGTGGACTGCTGCGAGCTGCTGCTACTGCCCACTTTTGCTGACGCACGCAGCTGCTGCTGGCTACTCCTGCCACTGCTTGCTGCCATTGCCTGTGGCTGTCGCTGCTATAGGCTGCTACTGCTGCTTGTCGGTGCCAGTCACTGCACGTGGGTGACGTTGCAGTGTGCATTGTTGTCCGCAGGTGTCGGACGCAGCCTGTCGCTCACCTCGTCGCGTCACGCGTGGGGGTCAGTGCTGTCAAAAACATTTTGGCAGCATTTCCCCTGGCCCAGTGGTCGTGGGAAAAAATCTGACGCCGTCACCAGGCGGGTCAATGCTGCCGGAAAAAATCCGGCAGCATATCCCCTGCACTGGCACATATGGGGGTCCGCCGGCTTTGTCTGGCACATGTACGTCTGTCTTCTACTGCAGCTGCTATGCTCTGGCTCTGATATCATCCTCAAAATACTAGGCAGCAGGTTGGGGCAACAGCGTTGTTCATGCAGCGTGCGGACTTCCACGCTCGTTGCTTAAGTCTGCTGCCCCCTCAGTCTGCTGCTCTAGAGTCTAAGTTTGGAAGCTCTGGGTTCGTTACTCGGAAACACGCGCGCCAGTGTTCGCGCCAGAAAGCAGCTAAAAACTGAAAGTGACTGATTAGGAATGACAATGGGAGACCCATCCAAGTTCTAGCTCCCCCCAACAGTGCAGAATTTGTTACTCAGCTAACCAGCCAATCATGAAATAGTCCTGGACCTATTTTCTGGAAGGCAGGGATTTCTTGGTGAGCCCTGCCAGACGCCCGACAGCCCAAAACCTGGGCGTCGTCCACTTTGCCTAAAGACTGGACCATATCATAATACCAACGCTGCAAACGTAGTCGTGTGGTCAGAATCAGCTAGAAAAATAGCAGCAAAGAGTTATGGCTGCCCAAAACCAGGCAGTGCCTAGGAAAGTCAATGATGCCAAACACGGCCATACAGCAGGAGACATGGACCCTAGGCACAGCATGATGTTGCAGACGCAATGCCACAACCAGAAACAGCGCTAGGTGCATGCAGACAGCATCTGCAGTGGCAGTGACCGCCGGCGGCCCGACCACCGAGGAGGCCTGTCGATGGAGCTGAGCACATTGCCTAAGGGAGGAGGCTCTAGCGAATGGTGAGTGGGCCTCAGCGTGCGTCGGCTCCACCGAGCGACACTTCTGCAGCGTTTAGTCTCGCCGTCAGTCATTTGCACGCCGATGTACACAAGCCGGGAGGACACAACAGAGTGCAATGAGAGATGCACGAAAACCAACACTCTTGGTCCGACATATTCCAGTGATAATAGATGATGGTCTGCACGTAACTTGGTTTTTTGTAGACGTCGGCCGACGTAGTTCACCCGAACCTGATCAGTAGGCAGTCGGGGCATGTTTCTCTGTGATATTGTGTGTAGGCATCGAGGTCCAACGCACATAAAATGCTTCAGGTGTGGAAACTCTCTCTCTCTCTCTCTCTCTCTCTCTCTCTCTCTCTCTTTCTC
>SZWC01004675.1:0-17785 GCA_023375785.1 Penium margaritaceum | reverse complement strand
TGATATTGTGTGTAGGCATCGAGGTCCAACGCACATAAAATGCTTCAGGTGTGGAAACTCTCTCTCTCTCTCTCTCTCTCTCTCTCTATCTCTCTCTCTCTCTCTCTCTCTCTCTCTCTCTCTCGCATGGATTTTTGAAGATTTTTTTCGTAACCTAATACCGTTGTTTTCGCTCGGCGGCGGTTAAGGTAGCCGTCTGAGTTTCTTTTGTTTTTCTTTCCCGGCTGGAACGTTCTCAATTAGTTCGTGTCCTCAACAGTTCTGTTTTCTAACCATACGCGTCCCTAGAAGGGCTCGAATTGAGAACTTCCGGGGTCATGTTTGAAAGAGAATTCTCGAAACAACATGATGTACGTACGAGCATGGGCAGCTTTCGCTGTCCATGCTCGTACGTCCATCGCACCATCTTCCACGTCCTCGCCGGGAAATGCAAAGGAAGCTTTATAATGTACAATGCTCTACGTTATCTCCGCTGTAACAGATGCCCTATGAGATTACAATATACTTATACAAAGACTAACACATAACATGTGAAAGTCGACGACAAAGATGCGAGCAAGTCTGGAAGGCGGACAGGGTGGACATAGTGTCTGGAGTGGTGTACAGTTTGATTTTATTGAAAGTGATTTTTAGCAATGTGTGATACAAAATGTTACCGTCACATTGTCCCTAATTTTCAAAGTAGGGGCAAGACGACGATAGTATTTCATCCGTACTGGGCATCGTAGCCATAGTTCCCCGGAGCACCAAAAGTGGGGGATACCTGGCCATGACTTTTCGGAATGGGGGTGACCTAGCAATTTTTCTTAGAATGGGGGTGTCTCAGACATGGCCGAGGGAGAATGGGGGCGACTTACAAAGTCGCCCCCGCACTGCAGGTATCTGGAATTTCCCATCTCCTGGCTGCTTTGTTGGTTTGGATAGTCTAAACATTTATTTCAACACTTTAGAATACGGCCTTCTTCCGCTATTGTAAAGGAAGTAGTTCATTTTGCGACTAACTTTAGGACCAAAATGGAAGCCCTTAGATTAGTCAGTCCAAAGAGGCCGAGTGACTGGCCGCTTCAGCCATTTTGGCTGAGACGAGTCACGGCAAAACGGACACGGTGGTCATAGGGCACGGTTGTCAAAACATGCATCATAGCCTAATCCTTCCACGTGGCATAGCCACGTGGAAACAGGGCCCTAGTGGCGCTCAAGGGGTGGAGGAGTGACGCGACGGAATCTCCATCGCGACACTCCTCTCACCCCAAATCCACACTAAAGGTGTTTTCCGGACTAGATTCAACCTAGACTCTAGCCCGTATATTGTTTTAAATACAAGGACGCCTCAAGAATCCAATCTCGAGACCCTGAAACATGCGGTAAATAGTTCAAGACCATTTTCAATCCTAAAAATGATCCAAAGGCTACATTCCTTCCCCTTTGCTCCAAATCCTCCCGGTTCGTCCTTGCTCATGGAGGTTTGATCATTGCGTACTTTAAGATGCAAACCCCACAACAAAAGCATGCATAAGAGCACAGTTGTGAACTCTTGCCATCCGTAACACAGTTGCATCACGTTCACGCACAATCAACCACGCATGTGCATGGTTTTTCACGATTGTGATCATCTGCATGCAACATTCTGTGTTGACCATGCAATCCCTTAGCCCTCGCCAAGACAAGGCACGTATGACCTCTATACGTTTGAACATGCGTGTTGGCATTCCTTTGTCGAAGATTCATCACACCTGTGTATCGTTGGCATGGTTGATGGCATTTAGGACGTACATGGTCAATGTCGAATTGCCAGTTTGGAAGAGGGTATGGAAGAAAAATTCTTTCACAGTTCATGTGGTATGTGTTCAGCAAACTGTTGTGGTGATGCCTCCTCCCCTTTTGCAAGGAGCATCCATGCAACTAATTAACCGGGCATCCCTGCAAAAACTGTCCAGGTCCACGCAACACTTCCCATGTCGTTCGGACATGTTCTCTTCCGAGGGGATGTTGTCAAGGTGGTACCTCCTTACAACATTGTCAGTACATGCAACCCAGTATCTGGACATCAATCCTCTCGGGTCGGAACCACGTATTCATGACCACGTGAAGATCTACTAGACATTTGTCAGCACCTTTGGGTTTGTTGGCTGAACACAACCAAACTCCACTAAGCCCATGCAACACTCATGCTAGATTTTTCTTAGGGTTGGGAGGCACCAATATCCCAAGACATGGTTGCTGAGCACACTTGGTTTTCTGTTCAAAGATTGCACTCATCTTTGAAGGAAATGTCATTGGTTATTTGGCATTGTGCAATTTCTGTCAAAGTCAATCCTTAGACACGACAATGCTCCGACTTAGATGATCTTGGTCTCAATCATCACCCCCTCATTTCTGTCTGAAATGGGTACCGTAGGCTGCCTCTTACGTCCCTGTCAAAAGCACACTACTTTTAAACTAGGTTAGCTGTGATGACCGATCTCAACGACAATGGATTCTATCCACAAATGAAGTGTTCATCGTACGGTATTTGCCAATTGGGTGTACCATGATCGCAATCATTGCAGTACAAGTTGGAAAACACCTCTCGGATGTCAATTCAATGTGATTGTGATTTAACACTTCCAAATCACATCCAATGATCCTGGAACAACTAGTTCCTAAATCTTTCTGTGCTTATGTCATCACGTCCAAAGGTTCCACTCGGGAACCCGTCACAGTTTGTTTTTGTCAATTCACAACAAAACATGTTGTTCAATGTCTTTAGTTCTGCACATTCGGCACTTCCAATCAACGGAGTGTTTTTCACATGCCTCACCCAAGGCACTTGTAGAGGGGATCACCCTCATTGAAGACATCTGACAAACAACCACTGTTGTGGATACCACCGCGACGACATCCAAAACATATTATACTTACATTCGGCAATGTACTTCAATTGAACCATCTCCAAAGCAAAGGGAGTTCAGTCGCTTTACTGTGACCTTCCGGGTCATCAAAGCGTGGTTTGACTTTATCGTAATCGCTATGATCTCTCTTGGAGATTGGTTTTGGTTTGATTTCCAACAAATTGGATAGCCGGCGCTACACCATGCCTTTGGTATGATCGAAATCTATCCACATGATGTTTGAAGAGCGTGACGTACACGACTAGTGTACCGTGTCATGATGCCCTCAACTTTGAGACATCTCTCCAAACATGAAAGGAATATGATGAGAAACATTGTTTCTCAAGGTCCATCTTGAAGAGTCCTCATCTCAATATTTAGTTTCGACACTCTGGTCATTATTTTACCTCAATGTTGATTATGACTCGTCATGTGGTCGGTTGTACCACCAAGATGTAGGTGCTAACACACTGTTAGCTTGAAGCTATCGGATTATTGATTGTCTCCACGGTCATAAGCTTTGATCGCAAAACTTAGACCTTGACGTGACCCCAACTTTGTCGTAGTTGGTTTGTAGAAATCTATGATATCGTCATAGTTTTCTGGAGCACCATGAGTTGAAGATAAGTGTCTCTCATTTTCTCTCAAATGGATTTTCACCGAACATGTGGATGAATTTGTCATCAACATCGGTTCACTTACTTTTGTCTATCAATGTCCATGACATGTTTACTCATCGAGTAATGATAGACTGAAGGTGCCGCCTTCAAGTTTATTCACTTTTGGCATTCGGTCAATCTTGTCGTACGCCAAAGTTCACTCTTGCGATCTTCGACCACCGCACTGCAGCATGTCAAATCTTTGAGCGCCCATCAAAGAGTCTCTGCCCCTCTCTGACGCATTTACAACCCTCGTTGACGATAATCCTTGTCTTTTGGACAGGGTTGTACGTACACTCATGTACCTTTACACTCATGTACCTTTTTATCGGCCGTACGAGTCGGGTAGCACAATTTGTATCCATCACTCACCGAGTGATACGATGTCAATGCTTTCGCCATTGAGTATCAGGGATGTCATCCTTGACACATTCAATCATGGACCGATGTCTGCATTGGCCATGACTAATGATGCACAGAACCTCCAAAACGTACTAATGCATCTTGTACAAACAGTGTACTGGCAGCGCTATGTCAATCCTCAAGGATTAAACATCTCATGACATATTTATGACACGGGCTAAGTCATGAAACCATCGCACTTGCTTTTGCACGTCCCATTAGCGCAATGGGACGTGCGACTGTTGTAGCACACGTCTTACACCCACCAAATCACTTCTTTGGTGAAATGGTGTCACCATCTGTATCCAAAACATCAGTTGATATCGTCAGCTTGTTCAAATGTCACAACACCATCGTGATCATTTTGTCCATCCAGCTTATCCATAACTTCATGTCGTGATCAACGCACCAATAGTTAGTGGATAAGGGTTTTGTACATATTGTGCACGTCTTCCATGCATGCCGTGTACCCTGTTCCACGTGGCTGAAGTACCATGGTATGAATCGCATACCTTGATCCCTTGAAAAAAAACGTTGCATCCAGCACTTGGTCATGCGCTCTGACCTCCTGCGGTCATGCAAGCCGTGCAAGTTTGGGAACTGGTGCTTAACCGACTGGGCTTTCGTAGCATGTTCCAACTATGGATACAGAGGAGTTCGTCCACCTCTAGCATGGTCCAGATTTGAGGAAATCATCCATGTCACGCATGTGATTTATCCGTTAACATTTGGTTCGTACTTTTTTTGGAAGTACCTTGCCAAATTGTTATCAGCAGGGCAAAGTTTTTAACTTCAAATGGTCGTCACTGTCGGCGACGACCGAGATTGTTGTGTTTTTTGTACACAGTTCAAGCATGCATCTGATCACCACAACCATCTGTGATTGTTTCCAGTCATGCCTGCCGGTTCTCTATTTGAAGAATTCGATAGTCTGACCATCCGCGACATCATCGAGATGCCTTACAAATGTCAAACGATGTGTTTTCGGCGCTTTGAATGACGCGTTTGACGCACTTGCACATAAAATCACCCCGTGCATATATCGTATGCTTGTGTCTGATGTTCTATCACAAGCTAGTCTCACGAGGGAACGAGTTGGCTAGTTTTTGCTACTTCACACAACGGGGTGCGATCGGCACCCATGTCATTATTGCAATTGACATATATAACACGTGTTGTACCATCAACAGTAGTATGGCTAGTCCAATCACAGCTCATGGCCATAGTGTGTTTGGCACTCGCATTAGTGGTGCATTCTGCACCCATGACAAAAGTGCAACCCGCAGCTCTTGTCAATCGTGGAATTGGCGTTCATGACAACGGTACACTCGATACTTGTGCAATGGGTGTTTATGAAAACGGTGCATCGACACGCGGGTTTACCACCGCACTTGTCGTTCATACATTCAACGCTCATAGGAATTGTGCTTTCGACACTTGCATGAATGTTGTGATTGCTTTCTTCATGTTGGTCGTATTCCAAGTGTAACTGACACTTGTCAATCGACCATCACGCGTGGATTTCCACCATCGCGTTTTTGTTTTGAGTGCGATCGGCACTCACGTTCTTGTTTCGTTGAAATTCATTCACAGATGACTTATCTGACTTTGTTGGTGCAATCTACACCCACGTGGATACACAATCTGCATTTGTTTTGGTCATACCTCTGGAGACCATGAGCCGTGCGTTTGGCACTAGCGTCACGGATACTTTTGGCATCCATGGTTAAAGTGTAGCTAGCACTTTTTCACTGGTGTGTTCGACATCGAGAAAGTTTTTGCAACCACCACTTGTGCTGTTGCCCGCAGTGCAGTCAGCACTTACGTCGATGACGTGGTCCACAACAGTGTAACCGTACAATCAACACTTGTTTTGTGTTGTCTGCACATTTTGTATTGTTGTGACGAGTAGGTGAGTCATCAAGTGGTCACAGTAGGTACGGTGCCTCATCTGTTTTTTTCTAGATCGAGATCTTGTCTCGATGTACGTCACCGTTGTGGTTTTGCAACCCGGTGTCATAGTGACTCTTTTGCGCAAAAAAAATTGTTTAGCGCATGTACGACCATCGTTCAACCATGTCGTTACTTTGGAAGGTCAGCCCTTTTGGGTTTTCTCACAAAATACCCCAAACTTTGGGGTTGATTCACATAAATTCAGGCACCGTCGGTGCTAAATTTCCGTCCTTGAAGCATTACCATTCAGAACGTGGAAAACTGTTAGTTTTCCTCATTTTTGTGCTTTAGAATGGAACAGGTAAAAGAAAACCAGGACCACTGATATTCAGGAGATCTCAACTTGAGCTCTTAAGTTTTGCGTCGAAGACCATGGTCCACTTGACCACACACTAGGATTCGACCACAATGTTTTCACCGTTTCGAACCTTCTTGAAAACGGTTGAGATAGAATCTCTCAAATTGAGGATTAATGGAAAATGAACATAATTCTGGNCTCATTTTTGTGCTTTAGAATGGAACAGGTAAAAGAAAACCAGGACCACTGATATTCAGGAGATCTCAACTTGAGCTCTTAAGTTTTGCGTCGAAGACCATGGTCCACTTGACCACACACTAGGATTCGACCACAATGTTTTCACCGTTTCGAACCTTCTTGAAAACGGTTGAGATAGAATCTCTCAAATTGAGGATTAATGGAAAATGAACATAATTCTGGCACGTTATGTGCCCCTTTTTTTGTTTGATGCTTGGAATCTTCCAAGCGTCACCCGGTAGTGTGTTGGGATAATTAGCGGTCTTCCCATTTCCCATGAACGAGAAAATATTTTAGAACAATGTTTGAGAACTTCTCATAAAATTGTATAGCGTAGACTGAGCTCCATGCCGCTTTTACAGCGGTGAACCCATGGCCAACAAGGCCAAACCTCGGGTTCAACCGAGGAAATCGTCCTCGCCTCTAGTTCTAGTGGCACTCAAAGGTTTTTTTTGTGTGTGGGTACTTTCATTTCACGCAAATTTGAAGCTCGGTCTGAGCTTGAAAATGCTTTTCGCGGCACCTAGAACGGTCATGTAGCGGGAGGGCCGGTTCAGCCCTCCCTCCTCGCTGAAGCGAGGGGTGGTCGGCCAGCACTTTGCTGGCCGCCGGCCAGCTTGCTGCGACCGTCTGGATGGCCGGCGGCTGGCCAAGCGACCGGCCGGCCAGCCGCCAGCCGCCGATCGTGGCTTCAGCCCGATAGGCGGCTGAGGGCCCACGAGGGCCTCGAGGGCGAGGCCTCGTGGCCTTGTGCCCTCGCCCCTGCTTGCCCTCCTCGCAAGCGAGTGAGGGAGGACGAGGGAGGGGGACGAGGGACGGAAGACAAGAGGATCTGGCGCGAAATCGCCAGCGTGCCTCGCACGCGACGATTTTGTGCCAGAATGTCAAAAAGAAAATCAAAATTTGTTTGCGATGAACTTCGACATAGAATACACGAAATAACTTGTGCAAACACACGAGTTCAAGGTAAAAACCCCCGGTTTGGATCCCAAAACCAGGGGTTTGGTTGAAAACAGAAATGGGCCTCGAGAGACTCGAGATGTTCGAGTCTCCCTGCTCTGGGTTGTTGATGAAGATTTCCCCTCAGTCCTGCGAGGGGGATAAACCCCCGACGCGGACTGAGAACGCCATTCTGCGAACTCCGACGACAACTTCAGAGCAGGAGCTGGAGACACAACACGTTACAGTGGTTCTCAGAGCCAGACAACCCTCGCGACCAAAAGTTCAACGGAAAGGGCGGCTACGACATAGATAAAACACCGGCGGCAGCTGCAAGCAGTAGCAGAAACGCCAAAAGGGACTATGGCATCTACACCTAACGGATTAAACTTCCGTTAAGTGCGTTGGAGAGCTGGAAAAGAGCTCTACTTGGGGGAGCCTCTTTCTTGTAGTCTCTCCTCACCTCCAGGGGACCGAAGGGATTTTTGTGGGACGGGGTGGGGAGTGCCCACCCCCAAACCACCAAGTTTTTCCCCTCTTATCAAGGTTCCCTCCTTCCCTCCTTCAACCAAAAATTGGGAGAGCGCTTCTTCCCAAGGCCAGGGGCTCTCAAAGCTTGATGAAGCCCGAAAAAGAGGGAGGATGACACCTTGGGGACTTTTGGCGGCTCCCCCAACGCCGCCGGCTCAAGGAGGACGCCGCCAAGGGGCGCGAGACGTGCAAAGAAGATTCAAGAGGAGGCCAAAGAAGACAAGAAGACAAGGAGAAGACAAGAAGTTAGAAGAAGGATTGGAGGAGTTGCTAGGAAATGTGTAATTCCTCTCTCATTCTTTGTCCTAGCTTTGTGAGTGGTACTCACACTTCTTGTCAATTCCTTGTATTGTAATTTTCTGTTTTTCCTAAAATATAGTCGCTACCAATTGCCGTGAGTCACGTCTTAGGAGGACTAGTTTCAAAACCCACGACCTCGTGCCGACATGGTGGCCTAGGAACATAGAAGTTTAATTTACAATTGCCTCACCGATCGTGAGAGCAAGGGGTTTGTTGAAGGCGATTCCTCCTTGTTGTGGGGTGATCCTCACAATGACCTTCCCGTGCTAGATTGCACGAACGATGAGATGGCAAGTGCCGGACCGTCCAAGACCAACAAGGGCAAGGTGGTGACGGCCTCACCACGAGCTCTTGGCGGACTCCAAATTTTGAGACCTCCACCGCGAGCACAGTTGCCAACCCAAAGACAACCACACCGCCTAAGGCAACCGTACTGCCTAAGGCAACCGACGCCAACCTTGGCAATACCGAGAAGCGTGCGGATGCCGAAAAGGTGCTCGACGAGCACGTCGACGTGCATGTGGGCGACCCCCATGCGACGGTCGAAGCGATGGAGGAGGATCTCCCAGAGGGGGACCCCGGCGAAGAGCACGATGCCGACGATGGCGAAGGCGGCGAGGATCGCGACCATCGCCATCGTCGTACAGTGAACTCAAGCCGATTGCTTGAGAAGGGCAAGGCGCCTGCCGCATCGCCTAAAGCTTCCGACGGCAACAAGACTGCTGAGAGCAGCAAGGGCGATGAAAGCAGCTGCACGGGAAGCTCTCGCAAGATGGAGCCGGATGACGTCACCGCGAAGGCAGTTCGCGATGACCGTCATAGGCTCGCAGAGTTTTTTGCTGAGGTGGGAGGCCGGCTTAGGATCACCACTGATGGTGGAGATACGACACCACTCGGAGGAATGGGGACGGACCCCTCTTCCTACGACGTGGCCGCAATGGGGCAAGGCAACGGCCACTCGAGCGTCGCAGCCGACGACAGTCTCCTCCAAAAGGTGGGACTCCTTGGAGGCGTGTACGCGGACCGTACCCTTGTGCGATGGGTAAGGGTGCACGGACAACGCGAGGCCCTGGAGGCTATCACCAATACTCTAACGACATGAGAGCTCAAGTTCGCATTCGCCAACCTGCTGGCCCACGTCGGGTAGAGAATCACAGACCTCGATCGTGATCTCCAGCTGCAGCGCCTGGCCGTCCATGAGGCAAGCCGCTGATGCAACGACCTCGACAAGGCATTGCAGAGTATGACCCAGGTGTAGATGCTGCAGCAAGTGCATCATGCCGCGGCTGTGGATGCCACTGCCGGTGGCAGCGACGGTGTGCCTACCTCGACGACTCTGGGGTCGGTCATGAACACGTCCTTCCTCCACATTGTGGATATCTTCGGGAAGGGCGTGAAACTGACCGACTGGCTGAATCGCATGGAGCACGTTCTACGCGTCCACAAGGCTCCACTCAGCCAGTGGGGTGACCTTACCACAACGCGGCTTGAAGAAAAATTCTTCAAGTATGTGGTCAAGAAGTGGACTGTGCAGCAGCCGCACCTCGAGTGGCAGCCTATGCCGTGGGAGGCCTTCTGCGCGATCATGCGCAAGAAGTGCACCCAACGTAAGGAGGCGGAGTACGCCTTCCACAAGATCAAGGACTTCATGCAGCTTGGCAACTCGCTCGAATCCTACTTGAGCGAGTTCGTCGCACTCGTGGAGGAAGCGGAAAACTTCACCGAGGGAAATGGGAATCAGACCTTCAAGTACCCAGAGTGCATGCTGCTGGAGTACTTGCGTGATGGTCTCGCTAGCGAGAAGCTGAAGGAAAATACCACCAAAATAGCCACTAACCAAGCTTGGACAAGCTGGAGGGCGTTGCACAACTACATGAGCGAAGTGTATTTGGCAAACCTGAAGCACTACTCTGATGCACGGCCAAACGCGCGTGCATAGCAAGGCCGCAACATGCGCATGGACGCTGCAGGGGCTGGTGGGTCAACTGGACAGGGAGGTGGGGCCAAGGGCAAGCAGCCTGCAAACCCTCTAGCCAAGAAGGCTTGTGGATACAAGGGCCCCAACAACAAGCGCAACCGCGAGAACGACGAGCTGCAGGCGGCGCGTGAACGTCGCAACGCATCCTTCCGCGAAGGGCTCCGCCACAACTGTGTGCAGCCGGGCCACTTTAGGGCTCAGTGCCCTCAGGCTATTGGTGGTGGACAAGAGGCTGCGGCATTAGCTGCAACAACAGCACCTCATGGGGATGGTACAGCAGGAGGCCGTGGACAGGGCTGTGGACTCGGTCGCGGTCGCGGCAATGGACCCGGCCGTGGTAACGGACAGGGCCGTGGGACGGGTTTTCCCCACCCCTGAGTGATGTCAGTGGGGACCACTCAGGGGTAAAATTGGATCACGAGTGTGGGTTCATGTTTTCAGATGAGGATGTTAAACAATTTGAGTTTTTGACGAGTTCAAATTTCTATGTTGTTCTCTCTCCTCTTGTTGAACCGCATTCTACACTTGCTGACCGGCATTGCCTACAAAATCTTGCATCTCCAGACGAGATGCATGATCATACATGCTTAGTGGTGGCGACACCGACCACTCTGCAAGAGTTGTATGACACGGTGATTGAAGCAAACTCCCTCAAAGGAATGAGTTCAATTACAATCACAGTACCTTTAGTCGACGAATTTGACTCAGTCAAATTTAAAGACTGGAAGGTGCTGACTGAATTCACACGTGCCCAGAAGATGTGGACTCGAGTGGGTAAACGATGGGAGTTGCGATGTGCCTCGTATAGATTCCGTGTTTATCGCAAATTCGGCTTGCCGTCGTCAAGTCTGCTCACTCGGAAGAGTGGAGGAAACATGACGATTCCGTTCAAAGGACACCTAGCCGGTGCTCCCGTGAATGTACTTGCTGACACTTGAGGAGACGACTCTTTTGTTAGCTTTGGCTTTACCCGATATGTTGGCCTGAAGTACCAGCCATCAAATGGCGCAGTTGTTGTTGGTGACAATCGTACGGTACCCGTGATCGGTACTTGTAAAGCAAAAAAATGTATTCAAGGGTACACACAAAGTGTCACGTTGAAGGTACTCGACCTTCTTGACCCGTTTGACGTGGTGCTAGGCGATCCCTGGCTCCGTGAGAACAAGGCTCTAATGTGCTTTGAATCAAATCGTTTGATCCTCTGAAAAGGATAGCGCCGTTTTACATTGATTTTGAGTACGGAAGTATCACCGATACGACTCAAACTCCATGCCAACTTGTATGCAATGTAGATCAAGAGACGTTTTCAACAAGGTTGTCGATAAGTTTTGGCTCAGCCGTAGAAAGTGGAGGACGACGCGAAGGAAGACATGCCACAAGAGATGAGATCTCTATTGGCAGAGTTCTCGGATGTATTCCAAGACCCACCGGTTGGGCTTCCACCAGAAAGACACATGGGCCACACAATTCTGCTACAACCGGAGGCAACTCCTCCGTCAAGACCCATGTATCGCCTTAGTCCAGTAGAAAGGCAAGAGGCCGAATGCCAAATCGAAGAGTACCTTGCAAAAGGGTGGATTGAGCCCAGTAGCTCACCGTACCATGCGCCGATCCTTTTTGTGAACAAAAAGGTCGATGGTCTACACATGTGCGTGGATTACCGGGCATTGAATAAGCGGATGGTGAAAATTCGATTCCCCTTACCGCGGATTGAGGACCTTTTTTACCAACTCCAAAGCGCAAATGTATTTTCGTCCTTGGATTTGTCTCAAGGGTACCATCAAATCCGCATCACGGAAGATGATGTACCCAAAACCATGTTTCAAACGCACATGGGACACTATCAGTTCCGAGTGTTATGCTTTGGGATTACAAATGCCCCGGCAACCTTTAAAGGGGAAATGAACCAAACGCTCACCAAGCAACTCGGACAGTCTATCTTGGTTTACCTATATGACATCCTGGTTTTCTCTAAATCAATGGAAGAGCACATAGAACATCTCCGCAAAGTTCTCGCAATCCTACAGGAACAGAAGTTCTATCCGAAAGTGAGCAAGTGCAAGTTTGCACGAGAGGAGCTCGAATACCTTGGATACATCGTCAGCAAGGACGGCATCAGTGTCGACCCACAAAAGGTCCAAGCCGTTGTGGACTGGCCATGCCCCAAAAATGTTGGGCAGATTCGGTCTTTCCTTGGCCTTGCAAACCACTTGTGACGGTTTATGCAAGGGTATTTGACCCTGGTAACACCGCTAACCAGGCTGACGCGAAAAGACGTGCTTTAGGAATGGAAACCAGATTGCGAGAACACTTTTCTCAAAGCCAAAGAGCTTCTATCCAAGGCCCCCGTCCTAGCTCTTCCGGATCCATCGCAACCGTGGGAGGTTCGATGTGATGTGTCGGTAGTAGGACTTGGAGCCGTCCTCATGTAGAACGGTCACCCAGTTGCGTATGAGAGCCGGAAGCTCATCCCTACGGGAACGCGATACACGACTGGGGATCAAGAGCTGTTGCGGTAATACACGCTTTGAAGATGTGGCATTGTTACCTCAAGGGTGCTGAAGGGGGTGGGACTGTTGTGACCGACCATAATCCATTGGTGTTTTTCCAAACGCAACCGAACCTGTCAAGACGACAGGCGTGTTGGAGCAAATACCTGAGCCAATTCTTGTTCACATGGGATTATCGGCCAGGACGCATCAATGTGGCCGATCCACGACGCCAACAGCCTGTGCAAATAAAAGCAACCACCAAGGTCAGTGGGTGTTTCATAGCCATTGCAACAGCAATAGTAGAATCACTAGATCCCCCTGTACCTTTGCGACAACCACCACGAGAGATTATCCATTACAATGGTTTTGTAAACAGGACCTGGATGGGATACTGTGTGGATTCTTGGTTTCAAGACTCTCAAAATCTGGACAAGTACGGCTTGGTGTATGCCGCAGGAATCTTCTGGCATGGAGAACAAGTTGTTGTGCCAAACTTGGGAGACCTTCGAGCAAAGATTATCTCCCAGTTCCACGACCCACCGGTCCTAGGTCATGTGGGGCCCCAAAAGACTGGACAGGCACTCTCGAACCACTATTGGTGGCCAGGATGGAGTGTCGATGTCCATAAGTATTGCATGACATGCGACCCATGTCTTCGTAACAAGGCTAGTAACAAGAAGTCTGATGGACTCCTCCAACAGCTTCCCATTCTTGGGACTCCATGGGAGTGCGTCAGCATCGACTTCATTACTGATCTTCAGACATGGCACGTGGCCACGATACAATACTAGTGGCTATGGATCTTTTGACAAAGATGACACACTCTATTCCTACAACCACTGATGTGAACGCATAGGAGACCGCTCGTCTCTTCTTTGAGGGTGTCGTAAGGTACCACTGCTTGCCGTTGCACATTATCTCTGATCGAGATCAAAAATTTGCTAGTAAGTTCTGGCAAAAGATGCACGAGTAGTTTGGTATTGAGTCGCAAATGTCGACAGCATTTGACCCTCAAACCGACGGACAAACAGAGCGCATGAATCGCACTCTGGAGCAGATGCTTTGCATGTACGTGGACCTTTCCATGCATGATTGGGACGAATTCCTAGCACTGGCAGAGTTTGCGGTGAACAACTTGGTGAACATGTCCACACATTTCACACCGTTTGTGTTGAACAGTGGTTGGCATTCAGTGGTACCCTCTTCATTAGTGAAGATTGGGAGCACAGAAGGGCAGGTTCTTTCCGCTCAAGCCTTTGCCGAACGCATCGACTCCTTATTACAGGAGGCAAAGGGTCACCTTCAAACAGCTCGGCAGCGACAAAAGGCATATGCCGACAAAGGAAGCCGGGAGGTCTCGTTTGACATCGGTGAAAAAGTGCTGCTTAGCACCAAAAACCTTTAGCTGAAGTCGCCAGGGGCAAGAAAACTTCTACCGAAGTGGATTGGGCCGTTTCCCATTGTGGCATGCGTCGGGCCAGTGGCATACTGAGTGGTACTTCCGCCGAGTATGAAGATACATGACGTGTTTCATGTGAGCCTACTGGCTCCATACACGGCAGACGGAACCGTTCAGCCACCACCAGCAGTCCTTGCTGCCGACGGCCAATACGAGGTCCTTCGCCTACTCCAGCATCGAGAGCATACTCTTCGGTTGCGCGTTGTTAGGGAGTACCTCGTTCATTGGGCCGGTTACGGATGTGAACATAATTCATGGGAGCTTAAATCTCGGTTGGTCAACAAGTAGTGGAGCGAGCTTCCAGCTCGCACAGATCGATGCGTGGCAGGAGGTACCACCTGATCGCAGAAAAAGTAAACAACATTCCCACAGGGCAACATTCATGGACAGCGACCATAGGAGGTTGGGGATGCCCAACATGGTTGTCGCGCGGACGCTCCAGCCTAAAGGGGGGAGGCCACTAGCCGTGCTGACCTACAAGTTGTAGCTTAGGTCCAAGTACCATGCATGTGTTCATGTCTGGCTGGTGATTGAAGTTAAAAATTTTCTTTCACAATGTTGATGACTCACTGACTGACTATCCTACTTGTTGTTCATGAACCGGGACGGTTCATAATAAGTGGGGAGGAACGTAGCGGGAGGGCCGGTTTGGCCCTCCCTCCTTGCTGAAGCGAGGGGTGGTTGCACACCACCCCTCACGTCAGCGAGGGCTGGCCGGCGGCCAGCACTTTGCTGGCCGCCGGCCAGCTTGCTGCCGGCCGGCTAGACGGCCGGCGGCCGGCCACCGGCCGGCCAGCCGCCAGCCGCCGATCGCGACCTCAGCCCGATCGGTGGCTGAGGGCCCACGAGGGTCTCGAGGGCGAGGCCTTATGGCCTTGTGCCCTCGCCCTCGCTCGCCGTCCTCGCAAGCGAGCGAGTGAGGACAAGGGAGGGGGACGAGGGACGAGAGACGAGAGGATCTGGCGCGAAATCGCTAGCGTGCCTTGCACGCGACGATTTCGTGCTAGAACGTTGAAAAGTAAATCGAAGTTTTTTTGCGACAAACTTCGACATAAAGTAAACAAAACAACTCGTGCGAACACACGAGTTCAAGGTAAAAACCCCCGGTTTGGGTCCCAAAACCAGGGATTTGGTTAAAAACAGAAATGGGCCTCCGGAGACTTGAGATATTTGAGTCTCCCTGCTCTAGGTTGTTGACGACGATTGCCCCTCAGTCCTGCAAAGGGGGTAAACCCCTGACGCGGACTGAGAACGCCATTCTGCGAACTCCGACGACAAATTTAGAGCAGGAGCTGGAGACACGACAGGTTACAGGTCGCCAAATGAAAAGAAAATATCCTTAACCGTTTTTAGACCCAGTTAGGTCCAAAATACATGGAATTTAGGAGAAACATCTTTGTCACAAAAAAAGCAGAGGACTTAGTGTAAGCCTAGCCATTCCGGAAGACTCGACTACTCGACTACCCTCTCCTTCCCTCGGTGCCGTCGGCACCTGAGAGGTGACGGAGAGTGAAGTTTCTCTCCCGTTCCCACTCTCTAGCGCAGCCGGTGCCTGAAGGGTGAGGGAGGGGGCAGAGACATCCCCTCTACAAGGGGAGTGGGGGCCCACTCTTCCTCTCTCATTGTCCTCGGTTGGGAGGCAAACGTTGAGACCGGAGAGGGTTATCGGCCCGCCCGTCGATCGACGGGCGGGCCTGTGCCTTGATCTAGGTGTCAAGGCCAGATAGCCGCTGGTCGGGCGGCGTTTGCTCACGGCCATCAACCACATTTTTTTTTTTGGAGTCACGGCGAGCTCTCACGTCGGCTGAGAGCAAAGTCGGCATTCCACCAGTCAGGCAGCCGGCGTTCAGTCGTGTCGTCGGACTCTCGAACTTCAAGAGTCGTCGTCCATTGGGCGGCATTTTTCGAAAAATGTCAAAATCTCTCTCGTTCCCATCGCACGATCGACGGTCGGCGATTGATGTGAGGCGCAATGAACGGACACATTGAGCAAAAAAAACAGAGTATTTGCAAAAGTCTGGCTCTGATGCCAATGTAATGGAAGTGGTCCGTTTTGCAACAAACTGTAGGACCAAAATGGAAGCCCTTAGATTAGTCAGTCTAAAGAGGCCGAGTGACTGACCGCCTCAGCCATTTTGGCTGAGACGCGTCACGGCAAAACGGACACGGTCGTCATAGGGCACGGATGTCAAAACATACATCCTAGCCTAATCCTTCCACGTGGCACAGCCATGTAGAAACAGGGCCCTAGTAGCGCTCAAGGGGTGGAGGAGGAGTGACGCGATGGAATCTCCATTGGGACACTCCTCTCGCCCCAAATCCACACTAAAGGTTTTTTCTGGACTAGATTCCACCTAGACTCTAGCCCGTATATTATTTTACGGACAAGGATGTCTCAAGACTCCAATCTCAAGACCTAGAAACATGTTGTAAGTACTTAAAGACCATTTTTAATCCTCAAAATGATCCGCACGCTACAGCTATACCCACTGTTTCGGCCTCCAGTTTTTCCCTTGGCCATTTCTCGCACATTTCAGACACGGTACTCACTTTACACAAAAGATGCGTGCTGTACCCACTTTTCTCAAAGTGCCTCGGATCATACATGCTGCACCCACTATTGCAAACAAATTCATGCTACACCGGTTCCAGACAAATTAGTTCGACGACCGCAGGTATCCAAAGTATGATTTTTTTAATGTTTTATTGGTTTCACAAGATATTGTACTTTATCCTATGTTGATTGTTCGTTTATGTGATGAATTTTATATGATTTCTGTTTTTACTGAAAAGTATTTACGTTTTTGGCACATAAAACACTGGGGGTATCATCTATGTCCACTTCTTTTTTTTCCGTCCTCGAACATTGGCCGCTGGTCCTTTGTGTACATCACAATCACGTGACCATGGATATCCACAGTCGCGTTATGTGCTCGTTCGCAACACGAACAAGCAAAAAGGCCCTCGAATGGGCCTATCAGCCCTGTGTCAACAGATTCGTTCGAGGACTGTTTCGCTCATTTGTTACGTGAACGAGCGAAACAGTCCTGTTCACTCAAAACTGACAACTTGAGTCTGCTACAGTGTGAAAAACAATTGAGCGACATAATTGTTTTTGCAAAATCTCTGCCACACAGAAAACACTTGTCGACGTAGTCTCGACGTCTATATTTGTGGCGCAAATATGGACGCCGAGTCGACGTCGACGCCAATTTCTTTTTGGCGTTTTTTCTCATGTCGATGTTGTCGACATGAGAAGAGCGCCAAACAAAATGGCGAGCTGTCCATCAGAGTTTTTCCGGTCGACGGCCCGATAGTCCTCGCTTGCATTTGCTGACGAGGACTAGCCAAAGAGAGAGTCAAGAGGCTGGCTCACTACCGCCAGCCAGCCCGTCGGAGTCCCAGCGTCGCCAGTTGATACTGGCATCAAGCCCTTGTGCCGATACTGTGGCAATCGAGGGTATCGACATCGGTATCAAACAGCCGTCCATCTCGATGCCGATACCGGTACCGATATTTTTTGTTTTCCTAGTTCAAAGAATCTAAAGCATAGAAAAAATCGTGAAAATGCAAAGAGAGTGAGAGGGGGGGAGAGAGAGAGAGAGAGAGAGAGAGAGAGAGAGAGAGAGAGAGAGAGAGAGAGAGAGAGAGAGAGAGAGAGAGAGAG